>JACEFZ010021383.1:45000-51281 GCA_014155875.1 Cepaea nemoralis
TATTGTGCATGTTACATTCATATACAAGGCAAGACACGCACAAACAAAAGACAAGAGTGAACAGAAAGAATAACAATCAAGAGGAAGGAATGAAAGGAAACGCTGCTTACTATCAGCTGGGAGATGAGGACAGCAATCTGAGCTCCGACCAGTCGGGTATTGGCCGAGGCCTGTGAGTAAGGAGGTCCATTGCCAGCAGCCCAGTTGACAATCACCACGTTATAATCGCCTTGTTTCAGCAGCGCGTCCTTCATGTCCTACAAGAGAGAACCAACAAGCACACTGAGAAATGTCTCGTGGGTAGCGACCAGACGGGTGCACATTGAGAAATGTCTTGAGTATAGCGACCAGACGGGTGCACACTTAGAAATGTCTCGTGGGTAGCGACCAGATGGGTGCACATTGATACGTTTAAAACAAGGCATTCCATGAGTGAATTGAACTTCAAAAAAAAAAAAAAAATGTTAGATGCATATCCTTTACAGGACTCACAGTCAACTCCAGTATTTTTTCGCTGTTTGTGATTTCCTGGCAAATTTGCTTTGGTAGTTTACCATTGTCTCCCTGGCACCTCGGAGGAGCAAATGGATCACTATGGTCTGGCAAGGATGCGACAGCGAGGAGTGACGAGGGGATCTGGCCGACGATCGACGCTCAGAGGAAAGGCGAGACGGACATATAATCAGATTGCTACTGGTGTTATTGGTGTTGGAACTCTTCGCTGGCTGCTGAGGATGGGGACGGAGTGCTTATGGGAATGCCCCGAATGCTGTGATGTCGGTTCCTAAATCAATCAATCAATCAGTCAATCATGTCTCCCTGGCTTAGGGGTTAGCGACTTTCTCCGTAATCCCGTTTATCCACGTGAGCAAACGCAGCTGCGCGAGAACTAATAGCGGTTCTTGCCGCGCCCGTTACTTACGGAATATGTGAGCCGGCCGCTCAGAAAGCAAAGGCAAACAACTACTGAGCGTAATCTTGCCAAGAAATCAACAACAGCGGTAAAATGCTGGTGTTGACAGCGATGTCCTGTATTAGGATATGCGAAAGAATGTTGTCCATTGCTTTCTAAACAACCGGTACTCATACCATTGTATGTAAATCAACGCAATGTGTAATGCCTTAAAAATAAGTCACAAAATAGACGTTGCACGGCAACCAACCAATTGCAGGTCGTAAATAGTGCAACTACTGTGTGTGGCTTATGTGTTTAAACACATTGAGAAGTCAGTGGTTCATAGAAAGAATACTTGGACTCGTGTTTCTGCGATGTCTGTTATGTTAGTTATGGTGTCAGAGAAGCAACAACTCCAGCAGGATATAACAATATAAAATACAAACAGCCAGGTATGTGTGGCTCCTGCGAACAGATGAGGCATGCTCAACACAGACACAATGTACATACCTTACAATGGACTCCATACAAGTGAACACAAATCACAGAGTGAACATTCAAAATAAAACAGACAATCCAAAAATATATAATAATAATATAATAAAATAAAAATAAGTATTCCAGGACACAACAAACGACGTTTCCTTTATATAAATCTTCATCAGGGACGGGACAAAATAAACAGATCAAAAGAAAAACATAGAATTATAAGATGATATTAAAACACATCTCCTTCGTTGTCAATAAAGCACAAACATTGAGTTCATTTCTTTCTTTCTTTCTTTCTTTCTTTTCTTTTCTTTCTTTCTTTCTTTCTTTCTTTCTTTCTTTCTTTCTTTCTTTTCTTTCTTTCTTTCTTTCTTTCTTTTCTTTTCTTTTCTTTCTTTCGTTCATTATCCTGTCTGTCTGTGCTCCTTGCTTGCTTTCCCCCCTTTCTTTCTGTCTTTCCTATATTGTTTCTGTTCCAACATACACTTGCCATTATTTTCAAGCTATGTTTGTTGTCTGTCTTGCCGCTGTCTGCGAGCATGCTGTTGAAGCTAGTTTGTGACCTTGTGTGTATTGCTAATTCTAGTCCTGGAAACCCCGGGGAGACAGGACATTGTTGACACCGT
Organism: Cepaea nemoralis; assembly: GCA_014155875.1. Taxonomy (NCBI): domain Eukaryota; kingdom Metazoa; phylum Mollusca; class Gastropoda; order Stylommatophora; family Helicidae; genus Cepaea; species Cepaea nemoralis. The sequence goes on from JACEFZ010021383.1 coordinate 47,011, forward strand.
GGGCATGCGGCGGGAGAGGTGGCCAGGGGTCGAGAGCCTCGTCTGCGGGTCCTGATGAGAGCGTCTTTCTGCACACGACCTGTTACTGTGTGTGTGTGTGTGTGTCTGTGCGCGCGCGCGTGTGTGAGCGCGTGTCTCTAAACATATATGGATACGTTGGGATGGGGTACCGTAAGACGGGCGCCATTACAGATCTTGCCCCATTGTGATTTATTTTGTCTGTAAATCGACTTTACTTCTGAAGTACCGGTCTGTAAATAGACTTTACTTCTGAAGTACCGGTCTGTAAATCGACTTTACTTCTGAAGTACTGGTCTGTAAATCGACTTTACTTCTTAAGTACCAATCTGTAAATTGACTTTACTTCTTAAGTACCGGTCTGTAAATTGACTGTAATTCTGAAGTACCGGTCTGTAAATTGACTTTACATCTGAAGTACTGGTCTGTAAATCGAGTTTACTTATGAAGTACTGGTCTATATATAAATCGACCTTACTCCTGGAGTACCGGTCTGTAAATCGACTTTACTTCTGTAGTACTAGTCTGTAAATCGACTTTACTTCTGACTTATTGGTGTATACATCGGCGTAGCTTCCTACTTTATGCAGACAGAAGACTACTTAGTACTGATAAGCAGCTTTATGCGTGAGCTTTACATAAATTGTCCATTACCCCATACGGACAACATTAATAAGCCTGTGAGGGTAAACACAGGACTATCATTCTGAGCCGGTGATGGACCCTAACTATAACTTCTTCTTGAAGTTGAACGGGATAGGGGTCATGGTGAAATCGAAATCGAATTTACATGAAAACAATCACCGCTTAATGTTTGTTTGTTTTTTTTTTTTTGCTGATGAAGGCTGTTTAGCCATAGAGCCAGTTATACCGACGGTGATCGTGCTCCTGTTAAGCTCACTAAGTATGTCAAGGCATGACCAAGTATTCTGTGCGAAGACCAGACTGATCAACCGTCAGCATATTACGCCACAATAAATTTAGCTTTGCGAATGCCTTTACACATAAACCTGAGAAATTAACTGATTCAGTGCCAAACAGGTAGGCGTGGTCCAAACAAGGTACACAATCAAATGAAGAAGTATTATAAATAATGTAAATTTGCATTCACTGAGCTTTGAAATTGCAGAAGATACCTCTAAAAGTACTGGAGAGTTTTGGTCATAGACCATAACCTTATGAAGGGAAAATCCCAATTGCACCTCCCCGTGGTAGAGGATGGAAACACACTACGGTGTGGCTAACACAGCTCTGGGGAACGAGTATACACCGGAATAAGTGGACAACTCTGCAGCTGAGCAGAGCAGGGCACTCACTTGTCCTGACAGTCGGAAATGGCTATCAAAAGCAGAGGTAAAAAGACCACCATGTGAATGTGGAAGGCAAGGGGAAACCACCACATTATTTTCCCAAGACTTTATGGCAAAACATATATCAGAGTTAGTGAACGACGTTAATGGCTGTCTTAGGGCATCCTCGTCCGGTAGGGACAGTCATGAGCCACAGGTGACACCAGACCGTCATCCAGCTACTGATGGCAAAATCATAACTAAAATAAATAAATTTAGAGTAGGAACATGGAATGTTAGGACATTAAATGAGCTAGGAAAGTTGACCAATGTTCTAAGAGAGATGGATAGCATGAAAATGAATATACTAGGCGTTAGTGAGATGAGATGGAAGGGATCGGGCAAAATTATAGCTGACAATCACACAATAATTTATTCTGGAGGGGATACACATGAAAAAGGTGTAGGAATAATATCAGACGAAAAAACAGCCAAGTCAATTAATGGATACTGGTGTATTTCAGATAGAGTAGTTATGGTAAAAATCAAAGGCAAACCACTAGACATAAATATTATACAAGTATATGCACCAACAACAAGCAGTAGTGATGAAGAAATACAACACTTTTACGACGAAATAGAAATGGTGAAGGCTCAAATTGGATCACAAGAAATAAAAATAATACTTGGTGATTTTAATGCAAAAGTAGGAAAGGGTAAAATGGAGGATGTAGTGGGGAATTATGGTTTAGGTTCAAGAAATGAAAGAGGGGAAAAGCTAATAGAATGGGCAAATATCAATGATATGATAATTGGAAACACATGGTTTAAACACCATAAAAGGCGACTGTACACATGGAAAAGCCCTGATAAGAAAATACGCAACAAAATTGACTACATACTAATTAATAAAAGATATAGAAATGCTTTAATTAATGTAAAGACAATGCCTGGTGCTGACTATAATAGTGATCATGTACCACTATGTGGACAAATAAAAGTAAGATTAAAGAGAGGGAAAAAATGGTTAAGAACATGAGACTTAATAAAGAGGTTCTGAAAATAGATAAAGAACTGCAAGAACAATACAGAGTGACTGTGAAAAATAGGTACAATGCAATAACTAAAATACAGAATATAAATGAACAATGGGAAATGTTAAGGGACTCCATTCATCAAACTAGCAAAGAAGTATTACCAGAGAGAGGCAAAATAGATAAGAAAAAATGGATGAATGAAGAAATCTTAAAACTGATGGACAAAAGAAAACAGAGTAAAAATGACAAACGAGAATACGCTAAGATAAATAAAGAAATAAAAGATAAATGTGGGAAGGCTAAAGAAAGTTGGTTAAACGAGCAATGCAAAAGAATTGAATTAAATTCCATTAATGATACAAAAAATATGTACAGACAAATCAGTGAGCTTACAGGAAGAAAAATAAGAATAAATACAGGGTGTTTGAAATCAAAAACAGGAAAGATATTATTAGAGGAAGGTGCTATAATGAAGAGGTGGAATGAGTATATAAGAGAATTATATGACGGAGAAAGGGAAGAATTAACAGAAGATAGTAACTTAGAAGGTCCACCTATTCTGAAAGAAGAAGTCGCTGACGCTATGAAACGTATGAAGAAAGGAAAAACAGCTGGGCCAGATGAAATCACAATAGAAGAATTAGAAGTGTTGGGAGAATTTGGAGTAGATATATTAACCAAAATGTTGAATGATATTTACAGTAGTGGATATTTACCCAGTGATATGCTGAAATCTGTATTTATAGCTATACCAAAAAGACCAGGAGCAATTGATTGTGAAGATTTTCGTACAATTAACCTTATAAACCATATCACTAAGCTTCTACTCAGAATCATAATGAGAAGAACCAAAAAGAAAATAAAAATGGAAATTAGTGAAGAACAGTATGGATTTGTGGAAGGAAAGGGCACAAACAATGCAATTTATACATTACGGACACTAATAGAAAGGTCAATAGAGAAACAGAGAGACATATATTTGTGCTTCATAGATTATACTAAGGCATTTGATAAAGTAAAACATGATGAACTGATTAAAATGTTGGAAGATATCAACATTGATGGAAAAGATTTAAGAATAATAAAGAATGTTTACTGGAACCAAGTAGCAGCAATTAAAATGGGAAATAAAGAGGGTAGTTACGAACAGATAAAGCTAGGAGTACGACAGGGGTGTGTCTTGTCACCAGATCTTTTCTCCCTGTATAGCGAAGTAATAATGAGAGAGATCAAAGAGATGCCAGGAATACTAGTTGGAGGTTATAATATAAATAATATACGCTATGCAGATGACACAGTATTGGTGGCGGATAATTCAACAGACCTACAACAATTATTAGACGTTGTAGTAACAGAGAGTGCAAGGAAAGGACTCTCCTTGAATATCAAGAAAACAGTAACAATGGTAATATCAAAGAAAATGGTGACACCAAAATGTGACATAGAAATAGAAGGAAAAATCCTTAACCAAGTGGATAATTTTAGATACCTAGGGGCATTTATAACATCAGATGGAAGATGTACAACAGAGATTAGGAGCAGAATAGGGCAGGCAAAAGCCGCATTTCAGAAAATGAAGAGTATCTTGTGCAATAAGTCACTATCACTGAATGTAAGAAAGAGAGTGCTGAAATGCTATGTAGAACCAGTTTTGCTGTATCGGCAGTGAATCTTGGAATGTAAATGAACAAATTAAGAAGAAATTAGAAGCAACAGAGATGTGGTTCCTGAGACGAATGTTGCGAATTCCTTGGACTGCCAGAGTAACTAACGATGACTGCCTGAAACAGGCTAATGAAACTAGAACATTATATACAACAATAAGACAGAGACAAACATCTTTCTTCGGTCACGTGATGAGAAGAGAGGCATTGGAGAACATCGTAACAACTGGAAAGATCGAGGGGAAGAGAGGCAGAGGCAGACC
>JACEFZ010021384.1:0-77343 GCA_014155875.1 Cepaea nemoralis
TTTTCTTTCCCCCACATAATAAATGGATCTTGTTCACTACAGAGTTACAACAACCGAATAATATAATTGACCAGTGTCATTTCTGCCACATGGACAATAACAGATCTTTACGAATACCAGACCCTTAAACTGAAAGCGGTGAAATAGGCTTTTTAGTCCTTATAGGAATCATCAATGTCAATCTATCTACTTTCAGTATTTCCGAACATGTAATGCCTATGGGGTGAAATATACAATCCACGTTTCCCGCATGGGCTGCTATGAATCCTGCAATTTACAACAATATTCATACTCCTTCCATTATATATGTCTGATAAAATTACAGGTGGAGTATTGGCCCTAACATTAAATCAACTTACTTGATTATGTTATTTTCCCCTGATGTTCTAACATCTCATATATGCATATAGTGTCCCACTTAAATAAAGATATCTTTACTTAATTTTGTTTTTTATTTTGGGAGGCTATATCCTATCTGTCTCAGCCATAAAAAATTTTTTTGGATTTCTCTGTTGCTTTGGATAAGTTTAAATAGTACATGAACCAAACAAACAGAGCATGCACAAAATAAAATGGCAATATATGACAAAATAGTTAAAACGCCCAAGATTCATATGTGGTTCTATGCAAAAATGAGAACATATAGTACAGTAATATATTTATCATACTACCATCTTTTAACTAATCAAGAACATCCCAGAGTAACAATAAAATCTAACATCAACATCACACAAAATCAATCAAGAATTTCTGACATCATACCAGAAATAATCCTATATGGGTTAACAATCCCAGAGACCCTGCTTTATGAAATTCTATCCAAGGAACAGGTCTCCCACCAAAAGGATACAAAATACATGAGTTAGCCATTCTCATATACAAACATTAACACAGGTTTCTATTTCTAGGATATAGACATCACATGTGAACAATAGTTGCACACTAACAAACAATACTTGTGATTAAGACACCATGGGCTCAAAAAACTTGTGTCTAAGCCCATACTTGTGAACACCAGCCATCCAATTAGTTGTAAAGTAACAACTTTAATTAGACCTCCACTTGTGAGGGATGAAGTCCATTAAGTCCATTAGAAGAAATGTTTCCCATAGAAGGCTGGGAGATCCGGGAAGTTCTACCACAGACACCCGAGTAACTAGTCACTCTACCCAGAAGGTGTGTCTATGTGTAAGTGCCCCGCCCCACATTTAATCTCCCACATATAGATATATAAACAATGACAAGTATCCACTGTCATGCACATCCACAGTATTACATAACAGCTGGGGAACGACAGCTGTTGGACGCAAAACTGCATTTCATAACAGAGGGAAAACAACCACTGTTAGACAAAAACATCACATTGAATCACTGTATCACATAACAGTAATCATGACTGGACTATAAACATCAACTTTGGAACAACATGTTTACAATGAAGTAACTTCAGGGCTTGATTAAACTAAAGAAACAAACAACTGTATTGTGAAAACATTTGGGTCCTGGAAAACCCTGTTGGCTACATTATGGTGACATACATGAAAGCAATTATCATATTTAGGTAATGCACACAAATTATACAACCATAACAGAAGTCCCCAAAAATCCCCCAATAAGGTTCACAACAAATACATGTGTCACACACAAAACAAAGTAAATAATCCATACAAAGACATAGATAAAGGAAATCTATCTAATCTGTCTCTAGAACTATCCTATGGGTCTGATGATGACTCCTTCTCCTTCATTATCCACTAGAAAAAAGTCTGGCCATAATCCCACTTGCTATAATCCAGGAAAACAGCTGCTATATCCACCTATTCAGAAAATTGGGGATTGCACACACACACACACACACACACACACACACACACACACACACACACACACACACACACACACACCTCTTTCACCTCCGGATCATATATCCAAATCGTAAACATGAAGGGGTAATCCATATGAATCCAAAGTGGATATACTGTAATCTCCCAAGTCACAGCTGCTAAGTAACTGGGCTAGGAGCATTCCGGCGTGGTATAACAGACTGATATGAGTCTGAAGCGTTCTGGCGTGGCGTAACAAACAGTATAAAACTTCAGCTGTCCGTGCGATTGATTCAATCAGGATCAGGCACAAACACTTTCAGTATATCTTTGGATGAGGAGTGACATCACATTATCCATAGTATTTCCTGACAGAACTAACTTGAATTGGGCATAAATATTAAAGCCCTTTTCTGAGTTAAGATGTAGGCATCTCTTTCTTCATCTGAATACACGACTTGATTGACCGGGAGTTGGGATAGTGCTTGATTGTCCATGTCTGGGATATGATGGATGAGAAGATTCAAAGGAAGCTGGGAGTCCACAAAAGCAGTTGGTAAATCCATACTGTTCAATGATGGTGAACCCCAGACTATCCATGACGTCTGGTATATGACTGTTGAATGAGGAATCAGGCGGTGACTTTTAGAAGAGGGTTTACGCTGGAACCATTCTAGGCCAGGCATGCCTCATGCCTTTGCAGACATTGAAAAGATGAACACCGTCTGTAAGTTCCCAGAGGTAGGGAATCCACTTCAGCATAGTCAAAGTCCATTAATTATCCAGGCATTGACATACAAGTTCAGGGTGTGCGGCAGTAACCAGCACTCTCTGTAGAATATTAGGGGCAGGCTGATATCCCAGTTTCCTGCCTCTAAATCCAAATACGTTGACTATAACTCCAGTTCCAATACTCCAGCCGCATCTCTAGCGCCGAAGCGAAGAGAATAAGGGAGCTATTAAATTAAGCCCCACTGAACTAATGTGTGGCTACTTTCTAGAACAAAACATGGCGAGTCTAGCTTCGCCTTTGTCTCCTAACACCCTTTGTTGTCCGGGCTCAGCCAATCAATGGCCTTAATTCAAACAAGAGTTAAGTTCGTTAATTCTCCCGTCAGGCTTTTTAATAGCCTCTACTTTTCTCGTAGCGCATCCTAGCAACGTCTGCTAGGAAAGGACTGATGGATGATAAACATACGTCACAAGCCTCCCACCTAGATTGGTCTATCCACATAGGTAGAACTGATACAGTCATCCACAGTCTTCCACCTTCTTAATCTGATGCATTTGGTCTTCCAGGTCCTCCAATTATGCTTTACCTTTAATCACTATGGTAGAATAATCTCTCAGTGCCACATTCATTTTTCTACTTGCCAAGACAACTGGACATAACATTGAAGGTTCATCTTGCTTCGCTTGAAGAAGTGTAATTCTCTCTCCACTGTTGTCAGCATTCCGTTGAAATATGAGTGGACGTTGAGATCTCCATATGAGGTAGTGGTTCCACTGCAATCGAACCAATTTCTCGATGATGATTGATCGAAGATATAAAACTTCGACAACCGTTTCATTAACAATAAGAATATCGTCCTTAAAATATGCTAATAGCAGGATGATAATTCCATAAGAGCATAGCTGGATCTCCTCTTCAATCAGTCATATTGGCATATTGAACTGGATAAGTATAACTTGCACAGGCGTAGGTTCATTTGCTTTGATGTCAAATCTACAAGAAGTCCTGGCTCGTTTATAAGTCCATCCGCACTTTATACTGACCTAGTAGAATGAGGTACCGGCCTTTTCTCTCTCACCTCCAACACGTATCCGTTGCTTTCCTGGTGAAAATAGCGAGCAATTCTGCGTCGATTGTCGTAGATTGATCGTCATCTGCCTCCAACTATGTTGTAGACAATTTCCACCTAAGCACCGTAAGTAGATTTAATAACATTGCACATAGCTGTATCACCATCCACATTATACTCAGTTCACATAGGATTTAAAGCCGTTGTCCCTGTAATAGTCGTCCGGACAACCAAGTTGTCGGTACACTAGTTGATTTGATGGATTACTGCCTTTCAAAGCAATAAAAGCCGTAGGCACATATGTATCCTTCTCTTGGTATTTCCTGAGATTATTTCCTCAAGATAAAAATCAGGGTACCTCTAAGTTTCCCTCCAGGTCTGTGCGTAACCGAGTAATACGGAGAACAATGAATCTGTTGAAACTGGAAGAGTTTGAAAGCTTTTTCCTCTGAACTGAAATATATTACTAGTTAGACACCCAAGAGGAAATACTAACCTAGTAAAAGTCAAGCAACTCTCATCCAATGGCTTCCAAGCGCTTGAAAAGTATAGTCCTTGCTATAGCCCAATCTAGCACGGTCTATATTTATATATAAGAATAAGGCGTCCTACTCTTCTTCTGTCGAGAGGTACGTCAACAACAACCATTAGCTAATAGTTGTATATATCGGGCTATCTCCTAGACCACCAAAATAGTTTGATGCTTTGGAGAGAAATCCTGACTTTAGGAACATAATGTGACAACTAGAAAGCTGTTCTTAGTCTTTCAAGTCAGTACAAGCAACATGCCAAATGGGAGCTAATGCTGCCCGAGCCTGTTACTAATTCTCTGATGAGAATAAAATTGGGAATGTCGCAGATGAGGACCATATGTCCTGTTTTCTGACTTCAAAAATTTGAGATACTTGCAGGTTTCTTCCGGTAGCTCCTAAAATTCATATGACATCCCAATAAAAAAACAACAGGGTAAAATTATGGTCGAAACCATATCCTTCGTTCGCCAATCACACAACGACGTACGCTTTCTCTGTCACTGGTAATGCCAGAGGGACTGGCTTGTAAAATGGGCCCTGTAATTCAATTGCTGTCTCTCACATAATAAATGGATCCTTGTTCACTACAGAGTTACAACAACCGAATAATATAATTGACCAGTGTCATTTCTGACACATGGACAATATTAGATCTGTTACTAATACCAGACCCTTAAACTGAAAGCGTTGAATAGGCGTCTTTATGTCCTTATAGGAATCATCAGTGTCAATCTATCTACTTTCAGTATTTCCGAACATGTATATGCCTATGAGGTGAAATATAAAATCCACGGTTTCCCGCGTGGCGGCTATGAATCCTGCAATTTACAACAATATTCATACTCCTTCCATTATACATGTCAGATAAAATTGCAGGTGAAGTATTGGCCCTAACATTAAATCAACTTACTTGGTTATGTTATTTTCCCCTGATGTTCTAAAATCTCATTTATGCATATAGTGTCCCACTTAAATAAAGATATCTTTACTTAATTTTTTTTGTTTTGGATTTCTCTGTTGCTTTGGGTAAGTTTCAATAGTACATGAACCAAACAAACAGGGCATGCACAAAATAAAATGGCAATATATGACAAAATAGTTAAAAGCCCAACATTCATATGTGGTTCTATGCAAAAATGAGGACATATAGTACAGTAATATATTTATCATACTACCATCTTTTAACTAATCAAGAACATCCCAGAGTAACAATACAATCTAACATCAACATCACACAAAATCAATCAAGAATTTCTGACATCCTACCAGAAATAATCCTATATGGGTTAACAATCCCAGAAACCCTGCTTTATGAAATTCTATCCAAGGAACAGGTCTCCCACCAAAAGGATACAAAATACATGAGTTAGCCATTCTCATATACAAACATTAACACAGGTTTCTATTTCTAGGATATAGACATCACCTGTGAACAATAGTTGCACACTAACAAACAATACTTGTTATTAAGACACCATGGGTTCAAAAAACTTGTGTCTAAGCCCATACTTGTGAACACCAGCCACCAATTAGTTGTAAAGTGACAACTTTAATTAGACCTCCACTTGTGAGGGATGAAGTCCATTAACTAACAATTACAAGATCCCTAAGGCTGGGAGATCCGCGAAGTTCTACCACAGACACCCGAGTAACTAGTCACTCTACCCAGAAGGTGTGTCTATATGTAAGTGCCCCGCCCCACATTTAATCTTCCACATATAGATATATAATCAATGACAAGTATCCACTGTCATGCACATCCACAGTATTACATAACAGCTGGGGAACGACAGCTGTTGGACGCAACACTGAATTTCATAACAGAGGGAAAACAATCTCTGTTAGACAAAAACAGGACTGATGGATAATGAACATACGTAACAAATCACTACTCGGCTTGCCTTGTTCGGTCGTGAACGGTATGTCACAGAAGTCACGCCGTCTTGAAACTTCCTTTAGTTTAGTATAGTTTAGTCGTTGGATCAACATCACAGCACACGGTTTAACCCATAAGTGCTCCGTTTTCCACCTAACTCAAACATGAGTCTGGAGAAACTCAGCTCAACGTACGAACTCCGTTGCATCGGTGAGGATCCTGAAATACTTTGGGTAGATTGTTAACTCGAAATTTTGCCCGGGCAGCGCGTTAGGCTACTCTTTTTCGATTTCCAACTGCCAAGGGAATTTTTACGTGCGCAACAATACACACGGGCGTCCGATCTCACTACCCAGACACCAGGGGAAATTTTATTACTTAAAGTCCACGTGGATTTTTTAAATAAATCCCGGTCCTCACCGGGGCCTGAACCCGGGACCTCCAGCACTCGAGGCGGACACCATACATCGAGACCACTCACTCCACTCATACACTTGCCGGACCGACAGGCATCCATTGCCATGATGTCACTTCCGGTCCCCAGCATGGCGGTTAGGCATTGAACCGCTACGGCCTCTGGAGTATTTATCCTTGTGTCTGCGGTGTGCATTCACATTTTACTCATGTTGGACTGGCAGTGTATAGTTCCGTCGCCCTGCTACTGAGTGAGTGCGTGGCGCGACTCTGTGAGCTGTGACATTCATGTGGAATGCTTTTACGTCTGACAGCTTTTGTTTGTACAGTGAACTACATGTTCGGAACAATGGCTACCGGCTGTTGCTGAATTGACTGATTTGCCTTTTCGGTTCACGAATGCATTTTTCAGGAGACTCCCGGGAGTCGACGTTGGAGCTATGGAGTTCGTGCTTTGTGCGGCGCTTTCGGCGAGTCGCCCTGCGGTCAAATACCGAGCCATGTGAGAAAACCCGGGTCAATAAAGTATTTCTGGTGGCTGCCGATTCCATCGATGATGAACTGTAATTTTCGTGCATGACTTTTGTGTTGGCATTCTGACGGCGGAATTGTGCACAGTGTATCTGTGCGGCTGTTGGATTGCCGAGACTCCTGTCTGTTCCACTGTTCACATTTGACAGTGAGGAGCATTTTGTGTGAAATTCACTGACACAGGAACAGCATAACGGGGACGGCCCCTTTGCCGTGAAGTTGGAACCTCGACTAACTAACCAACCAACCAACCAACCAACCAACCAACCAACCAACCAGCCAGCCAGCCAGCCAGCCAGCCAACCAACCAACCAGTTAACTAAACTAAACTAACTAACTAACTAACATTGCCATACTGGACCTTCGTTCGCCGATGAGTTTCTATAGGTTTCACCCTTAACAGAACTCTGCTCCTTTTTGATGCATGTCAAAAGTGGACTGGCCATTTTTAAACTATCCTTATGACGTCACCATGTTTGTCTGCACCGTGATGTTACGTGCTTAACCATTTTGATATCGTTAAGTGTTCAGAGGTGTCGTCAATGTGGGTTCTTTCATGAAACCTGATTTTTTTTATTATTTTAATTTTACCACTTATCGCTAACATTGAAATGTGTGAATATTGTCCAGTGGGATTGAATGTGAAATTTAGTACGCTTCAAAGCATCACTATGAAGTTGTACACATATTTTTGTAAAGAAGCTGATCGCAGGAAACTGTTTTATACTATTAAAATGATAAGAGTGGAAGCTTTAGTCACCCTGATTGGTCAGGCGTATTGGGCAAATGGTGATAACCCCATATTTTTATAAATCAATTGGCAATTCATGAGTGATGCGGTCAAGAACACACTTGTTGTTTGTTTGTTTGTTTGTTTTTTGCATATCCTATTTACAAGACATCACTATCAACACCAGCGTTTTACTGCTGTTGTTGATCTCTTGGCAAGTTTACGTTCAGTAGTTTGCCATTGTTTTCTGAACGACCGGCTACCGGATCAACACGTTAAAACCCAACTCAACGCGGTCTGCCAAATCGGTCGCAGCTGTGTTTCGAACGCAGGTAAGTGGGCTTACGAATCGCGTCCATAAACCCTTAGCCATGGAGACCGAGATTATTTTAAAGTTGCATATCCATTACAGTACGTTGCAGTCAACACCAGCATTTTTCAGCTGTTGTTGATGTTCTTGGCAAGGTTACGCTCAGTACATTGCCATTGCTTTCTGAGCGACCGGCTCACCTACACCTAAGTAACCAACGCGACGCGATCCACTGCCGAATCGCGCGCATCTGTGTTCCTCACGTGGATATACGAGGTTACATAGAAAGTAATAACAGACTAGCCGCCTTTATTTCCCAATATAGCTAATGGTCTGGAACCCACAATGTAAAAGAATTAGAGGAAGGTCTAAGAACTCACGGAGAAGAGAAGTAGAAACAGAAATTAACAGTGTGGGAAGGTCATGGACAAAGCTACATGGGATATCTACAGACAGGAAAGAGGGCTTGGTGTGTGTGGCTGAAAGCCAATCCCCAAATGGGAAGAATTGGGAAGAACGAATGAACCAACGAACGAAAATCTTCATTTTCAAAGGGTTAACTCTTTCACTACCAAACAAAAACTGGGCTGTGACCAAACAGAAATTTATGGCAGAAAATTGGAACTAGGGGTGTGTTACAATAATGCTTTTAAAATGGTTAAGATGGTAGCAGATCTATTGTATTACATATCAAATTAAAGAGGATTGCACAAGGAACATGACAGTGTTAATAATTAATTGATAGGTTACAAATATTATGACAATAATGAGAGGTTTAATAATAACAACTGAAATTAAAGAGGTAAAAATTATTTAAAAAACTGCACTTATAAGGTGTTTTCTACACTCCTATACTGCTAATCATGTTTAATTTACTGAATAATCAAACAAACACCACTTGTCTTCAAGAATATAAACAGTATTGCTCATTAAAGTAACCCAAAAAGAAGTTTTGGTTCATATTCTGAACCATGTCTTTTTAACAAAAAATGACAAAAAATAATGGCTGAAATCTGGAAGGTGGGGTCTCTCACAGTAAAGTTATGAAAATGGTTAAAATTGTAGAAGAAATGTTGTATTATATATCAAAATAAAGGGGATTGCACAAGGAATATGTTGGTAGGAGAATTTCTGCTTTAGGTTGTAAATAAAATAAAAATAATAATATAATTTGTAAAATAATTGGACAAAAGTAGGTAAAAATAATGTAAACATTGCACTTAGAATGTGTTTTCTACACTCCTATACTGCTAATCATGTTTAATTTACTGAATAATCAAACAAACACCACTTGTCTTCAAGAATATAAACAGTATTGCTCATTTAAATCACCCAAAAGGAAGTTTTGGTGCATATTCTGAACCATGTCTTTTTCACAAAAATGAAAAAAACTAATGGCCGAAATCTGGAAATTGGTGTATGTCGCAATAATGTTATGAAAATGGTTAAAATTGTAGCAGAAATGTTGTATTATATATCAAAATAAAGGGGATTGCACAAGGAATATGTTGGTAGGAGAATTTCTGCTTTAGGTTGTAAATAAAATAAAAATAATAATATAATTTGTAAAATAATTGGACAAAAGTAGGTAAAAATAATGTAAACATTGCACTTACCAAGGGGGCGTTGTTATCCAATATCCTGATCACTGCTAATCCTGTTGAATTTACTGCACAAACAACACTTTTCTAAACTATAAATACAATTGCTCCGAATCAATCATCCGAAAAGAAGTTTTGCCGCAGATTCTGAATCATGTATTTTTCTTTTTTCAGACAAAAATTAGGAAAACACTTGGCAGATTTACATTTAATTGTCATGTCTGTTTGTTTTTATTTACTATATGTGGCAGTCTATTTGTGATAGGCTGCAAAGCAAACTTTGGCGCACAAGTCTGGTCTATTAGTGCAGCCGGAGCAACAAAAGATGATATGTGTCGTTTAGTTCGAGTGCTGCAAAACACACAGTCTCTATTGACACCGACAAATTCTATTAAATGCTTGGCTCATGTAAATCTTTCGGCATAATTTCCTGCAACAGACTGAAATTCTTCGGCAGGCAGAGTGTCAAACTTTCAGGATTACTCTGAGCTACTTCGCGATGAGCACTTTCCTTTACTTGAAATCCTTCTATGACAATTTTTATCCTCCTTTCTCTGTTTGCCATATGGAATGTAGGATGTGAGCATTGATCTGTGCAATTTCAAAGATCTAGTAGTAGATCTTCTTCCACCACTTAATGGTTTTCCTATCATGGATATTATATCCAACCATTTGGTCCATTCTGTCGCAGCCATTCATCGCCGTGTTATTTTCATGGAGACCATCTTCGGCTTGCTTTGCGGTTTTCGCAATCCGCTCTCAACAGTTCTAACTACAGACTTGGTAGAGACAACAATGCATGGTTTTTTTTAGCTTTATTTAGCCCTTCCACCAAATAATCATTTCATCAATGGACACATTTTCAAATGGGTGAAATGCTTCCTGGATATTTATTCTTCAGAATCATGTAAACAAGAGGATCAATTTTTATTTTTTTATTTTTGGCCTCAGGTTCACATACGTGAAATATGGTGTGATAAATAAATTCTAATTGATTACTGGGAAACGTTGTGCCATACCAAGGAGTATATAAATGTGCACTTGTACACCGGTAGTCTTTGATACATGGTCTTGGATCAAGTCCCATAGCAATAATGACAGACGTAAACTTCAGCCATTCGGGCTTCGTTGTCAGACACTCAGCTGTTGACGAACATTCACTGGTTTTTCTTTATCACCACGTGCTAAAACTTTAGGCACAACTAAAACTTCTTTCTAAATATTCACTGATATCGGAATCACTATTGTTTAAAACAATTATAAACAATAATCTAGTTTGATCTCAAGTCATACTACGTGGACGCAAACTGGTGGGCGTTTCCATTGTGAAAAACCAAAGCAAACAAATTAACACTACCTTAAAACTGAAAATTCACAAGAATCCAATTTTAGAAAACGATTGACCTGACCAAGATGGCGTAGAGATCTTTCGGCTGTACGACTTTTTAGTTTACTGTAACTTAAAATTCCGAAACGGAGCAGAAATATGTGAAATAAACCACTGATCATTTTGTGGGACGAAAAGGGCGGACTGCCATCTCAGGAAATACATCGTGTCCACAGATGGGATCACGGTAGCGAAAGGAATTGGGCACGCAGGTCCATCTTACATTATGCCCCTCTTTTGTATTTCCTCTCATACATTATTTCATTCAACATCTCTCATGAAGAGACATTTCCATTTTAGGTTGGGTCGTCCGGCAGTCCAGGTTAATTTAAAATATCCTCCTGAATGCTAATTAATTAATTTTTTTAAATTTTTTTTTTTTGGGGGGGGGGGGGGGGGGGGGTTTGTGTGAATATATTCGGAAAAGAAAAGAACAAGTGTATCATTTTTGGCTGTAGTCACCACCGCGTTCAATGCAAGTCCTCCAGTGCCGATACAGTGCTTGGACTCCTGTAGAAAATCAAATATCTTGGTCGTTTGTGTAACCACTCGTGCACTACCTGCTGTACGTCTTCATCAGACCGAACAATTTTGAAACTTCCTACTCCACTCATACACTTGCTGGACTGACAAGCATGCATGACCATGCGGGACCTTCATTCGTCAAGGAATGTTTATAGTTTTCACTCCTTCACTGATTAAATAAAAAAACGGATAACAGAACGCTGCTCCTCTTTGAAGCATGTCAAAAATGGGGCAGCCATCTTTGAACTGTCATTATGACGTCACCGTGTTCGTCTGCAACGTGATGTTACTCTTTACATCCTTAACAACAATGTTGACAGGTTACAAGACAATGGCAGGGTTGTTATAATTGCTATCACACTTTGAAGGCTTTCATTTGAAACCCCATCGTATGAACACATGATCAT
Source organism: Cepaea nemoralis (assembly GCA_014155875.1). Lineage (NCBI taxonomy): Eukaryota > Metazoa > Mollusca > Gastropoda > Stylommatophora > Helicidae > Cepaea > Cepaea nemoralis. The sequence goes on from JACEFZ010021384.1 coordinate 11,940, forward strand.
TTGGCCGGCAGCCAAGCATCCTAACAGCTGCGCCAACAAGTTTCGTAGTGGAGAGGTACTGCAAGGTTGATTGTAATAACTGCTGTTATAAAATGACCAATCATATTGCACGGGTACACTAGATGTGTAGTCATCATAAACGGGGTCAAGATACCATTCTGGTTAGCACGCTTGCCTGTCAAAGCTGCAATTAATCAGTCAATCAAGTGTCGTGTCCACAATAAAAATTTACTGCAATGGATCTCCAACACTGTCTGTCTCTCACCCTGACTGTACATTCTGTCAGACCGCTGTTCGTCCATCTCTTGATGTTATCTTCCCACTTGTATAGCTGTCTACTTCTTGCTCGCTTACCTTCAAACGTACCCTCCAGTATGGTTTTTATAATAGTGCTGTCTTTTAACGTGGCCGAAATATTTCACATCTTTACATCTTTCATCATCTCTCTTTTCATTCTCTGTATTTGATTGTTTTTGTTTTTTGTTTTTTTTGTCCATGATATATGACATATTCTTCTGTATATCCACATCTCCAGAGCCTCTATTCGACTTTCTAATTGCTTATTCATTGTCCAGGCTTCCTTGCTACACAGTAGTGACCAATCAATCAATCAATCAATCAAGCAGCGGGAAGAGTTTAAACCCCAGCAGGAGTAAAGTTATGTTCCGACCGAGTACGGCTGTAAGTCCACAGTTTCATACAATGGGCACCAGACAACAGTCTGAGCTGTATGGTATGTAGCAGGGGAGGAAAGCAACTAGTCATCCCGATAGTGTGTGGTATATTTGTGTGTATGTTGTGTGTGTGTATGTTTGTGTGTGTTTGTGTGTATGTGTGTGTGCTTTCGCTCGCTTTGAACGTAAGAGTAGTCCATAGAAGTGCTACTAATTCTAGTAGCACTGTACTGATTTGTAGTTGTGGATTAGCTTTCCCTATTACCGGTATCCCTCGCCTTCAGACGAACCCACTCCGACTTCATAGGTACTTGCCATTTACATCCCCCAGTCACGGACAATTAGTCACCATTTTAATCAAAATAACCAGTGTAGGGGTTGAACCCGCTACTTTGGCATCAGCACGCCGGAAGTTTAAGAGCGAGATCTCTAATCCATTCCGCCATGCTGACTCTCATTCCGCCTTGTAATGTCATGGCCTTGGTTACCTTGAACTTTGAATTATAAACATCCACGAATTGACGACCATAAATACAGTTGTGACGCTTGGGTAATTTTAAGGACGTTGTTTTTCTGTGTAAGGACATGCAGTTGTTGGTGTTAATATGTTATGTATGCGATCTAATAACAGACGTTAGAGCCGTAGTGACACAGTAATTAACACGCTTGCCGACCAACTCGGTAGTCGTGTGTTTAATTCCTCATCGTGGTAATCTTAACTGATTCAGTGCCAAACAGAATGGATAGACAGCATTCAGAAGTCGCACCTCACATCACTCACCAGGATGTACACGCCCCGACATCATTCACCAGGATGTAGACACCATCACATCACTAACAAGACTGTAGACACCCCTACATCACTCACCCGGATATAGACACCATCACATCACTAGCCAGACTGTAGACACCCCTACATCTCTCACCTGGATGTGGCCACCATCACATCACTCACCAGGCTGTACACACCCCGACATCACTCACCTGAATGTACACACCCCGACATCACTCACCAGGATGTACACATCCGGACATCAATCACCTGAATGTACACACCCCGACATCACTCACCTGGATGTACACACCATCACATCACTCACCAGGATGTACACATCCGGACATCACTCACCAGAATGTACACACCCCGACATCACTCACCAGGATGTACACACCCCGACATCACTCACCAGGATGTACACATCCGGACATCAATCACCAGGATGTACACACCCCGACATCACTCACCAGGATGGACACATCCGGACATCACTCACCAGGATGTACACACCCCGACATCACTCACCAGGATATACACGCCAAGACATCACTAACCAGGATGTACACACCCGCACATCACTAAACAGGCTGTAGACACCCTGACACCACTCACCTGGATGTACACATCCGGACATCACTCACCAGAATGTACACACCCGCAAATCACTCACCTGGATGTACACACCCGGACATCACTCACCATGATGTACACACCGGACATCACTCACCTAGATGTACACACCCCGGACATCACTCACCATGGATGTACACACCCGGACATCACCCATGAATGTACACACCCCGACATCACTCACCAGGATGTACACACCCGGACATCACTCACCAGGATGTACATCACCCGGACATCACTCACCGGATTTACACAGCCCCGGACATCATCACCAGGATGTACACCCCGACATCACTCACCAGGATGTACACACCCCGACATCACTCACCAGGATGTACACACCCCGACATCACTCACCTGGATGTACACACCCGGACATCACTCACCAGAATGTACACACCCGCAAATCACTCACCTGGATGTACACACCCGGACATCACTCACCAGGATGTGCACAACGCTGATATCACCTGGATGTACACACCCCGACATCACTCACCTGGATGTACACACCTGGACATCAATAGGATGTACACACCCCGACATCACTCACCAGGATGTACACACCCGGACATCACTAACCAGAATGTACACACCCCGACATCACTCACCAGGATGTACACGCCCCGACATCACTCTTCAGGATGTACACGGCCCGACATCACTCACCAGGATGTAGACACCCGCATATCACTAACCAGGCTGTAGACACCCCGACATCACTCACCTGGATGTACACATCCGGACATCACTCACCAGAATGTACACACCCGCGAATCACTCACCTGGATGTACACACCCGGACATCACTCACCATGGGTAGTGAGATCGGACGCCCGTGTGTATTGTTGCGCACATAAATCATCCCTTGGCAGTTAGAAATTGAAAAGTAGTAGTCTAACGGCGCTGCCCAGACAAATCTGCCCAAAATATTTCAGGATCATCGCCGATACTACGGAGTTCATGTACTGAGCTAAGATTCTTCGGACTCAGGCTTGATTTAGAAGGAGAACGGAGCACTTATGGGTTACACCCCCGTGTGCTGTGATGTTGATTAGTCGACTAAACTAAACTAAACTAAACTAAACTAAACTAAACTATCTTGTAAAGGATATGCAGGTAACTTTTAAGCAGTACAAGACATGTTAAAGTTAGTTGCATATCCTTATTTTTACAGGACGTCGCAGTAAACAGCAGCATTTGTGAGCTCTTTGTGATTGTTTGACAAGTTTACGCGCAATAGTTTGCCATTGCTTTCTGAACGCCTGGCACTTATACCAGTTTATGACAATACAGAGCAAGGCGGTTGGCTGCCATATATCCCGCACCTGTGTTACGAACTCGGTATGCGGGATTGTGAATCGCGTTTATAACGTTTTCGCCACCGCGAGGAGATATTAACGTTTGAATATTTAAAAAAATTATCTATTTAGAAAAAAAAAAGTACAACAAAATATTCTTTTTAGAGTTAAGCTTAATTTCCTTTCGGGTTCCAAATGTTGCTGTATGTAGCCCGGGCGCAGTGTTGGGGTGAGCGCCCAACATTGCTTAAATACCTCAATGGCTCGTGAATACATAACCTATGCAGCAAAAGTCCAACTCCTGGCCTTCACGTGGCGGAACTGTTTCTACTAACAGAAGGGGCGACGGCGAGTATCTGGCGCCGGAAAATAACCAGTGTGCTCTAGATGTGTATACACATACATGCATGTGCAGACACGTGTGTGCGTGTGTACACATCTAAACTCGAGTGAGACCACAGTCTGCTCTAGCAAAGGAAAGGTGCTGAAGACGGAGGCAACCAGGCAGGAGGCGCACCACAGAAATCAGGATGCCACGCAATCACGCAAAATGGAATATGTCGACTACTGCTAAAAGTTATGGTGCTCGCCCTGCTTTGGACCCCCAGGCAGGTGCAGTGCCGGGCCATATGTCTCGAAAGGGTCCAACCCCAACTACTGGAGGTCCTTCTCAGATGTCCTGTGGAGCCAGGGGACATGAGAATAGAACGGCTGGCCATACTAAACAAAGACTTAAAATAATGCACTGGAATGCGGAGGGAGTCAGCAAAAAAAAAAATAGAATTAGAAAACATCCTGGACCAAGAAAAAGTAAGCATATGTTGCTTGCAAGAAACTCACCTCAACGAAAATATAGTCTTCAAAATCAGAGGCTACCAGTGTTACCGATCTGACCGAAAGGACAGGCGAAAAGGTGGGATACTTACCCTTGTAAAAAATAACATCACTGCTTCCCAAATCGAAGTCTATATGGAAGGGGCTGAGTATCAGACACTTAAACTTAAAACAGGCTATACAGACCTACATCTGATCAATTACTACTGTCCAAGTGACCGCCCACAGGCACTGGACACACTACCATTAACAGAAAAAATGATTGTGTGTGGCGATTTCAACAGCCACTCGCAGAGTTGGGACTATGATCACATGGACCAGAGAGGAGAGAGACTGGAAGACTGGCAGGATGAGAATAGATTCATCTTGGTTAACAAGCCGTCCGACCCACATACTTTCTACTCGAGATCATGGCACTCTACAACTACACCTGACCTGGCTTTTCATTCACCAAACCTGGAGTGGAACATTACACGAATTGTTGGGAAACAACTTGGTGGCAGCGACCATCGGCCAGTCTTTCTAACTGTAGAAAATGAGCTTGTAAGTGAAAGCAGCACCCTCTCGAGGTGGAACTACAAGAAAGCAGACTGGGCAATGTACAAGAATCGCACCAGCTTACTGGTTAGAAACCTGAACACTGAGAAAGACATAAATAAAGTAGTTGAAGAGTTTGGGAAATGCATACTACAGGCAGCGCGAGAAACAGTACCAAGAGGAGCCCGTAAACAATATAACCCCTACTGGAGTAGTGAACTGGAACAGTTGCATAATGATGTGGAAGTATGTAGAAAGCAAGCAGAGGCCACACCCAGCCAAGAGCACCACAATAAATTCCAGCATGCAAAAGCCAAATTTCAAAGGGCCAAGCTGCAGGCTAGACGGAAAAGCTGGCAGGAAAAAACAGAGTCTCTGAACTTTGAAAGAGACACAAGGAAATTGTGGAAGCTAATAAAACAACTTAACGATGAGGGCACAGGGAGAAACTCAAAAATTGCACTACATAAAGATGGAAACATTTTAACAAGAAAGCAAGCAGCTGACCATTTTGCGGACTCATTCGCACAAGATAACAATATCAAAATTAGTCCAGAGAAACAACAAGAGATTCGAGAGAAACTGCAACATACAGGACAGAAGGAAATAGTACATGAGGTTCTGGAGGCACCCATCACAATCAGCGAACTGGAGCTAGCCATATCAAAACTGAAAATGAGAAAGTCACCAGGAGCTGATGGTATCTCCAATGAAATGATCAGGAACCTAGGAACAGAGGCCAAAGCAAAGCTGTTGCAGATCTTCAATAACAGTTGGACCTTAGGCAGTGTTCCACAAGCCTGGAGAGAAGCAATCATGATACCCCTCCTAAAATCAGGGAAAGATAGTTCCATTGCCTCTAGCTACAGACCAATTAGCCTCACCAGCTGTCTCTGCAAAACACTGGAGCGCATCATCAATCACAGACTGCAGTGGTACATTGAAAGTAAAAACATCCTTGTGCCACAGCAGGCTGGCTTTAGGCAGTGCTACTCTACGGAAGATCAGACAACCTACCTCTCTCAAGAAATTGAGGATGCATTCCAAGAGAAGAAGCTGGTGCTTGCTGCATGGATAGATCTGAAGAAAGCCTTTGACAAAGTCTGGAAAGAAGGTCTGATGAATAAACTGAGAAACTGCAAAGTCAATGGAAGGATGTACAAATTGGTGAAAGCATACTTGCACAACAGAAGAGCCCGAGTACAGATAGACGGACTAAAGAGAAAGAAAGTACTACTGCGTCATGATGTTCCGCAGGGCGGAGTCTTGTCCCCCACACTTTTTCTAATCTTCATCAATGATCTCGTTGCTAATCTACCGCATGGAATTAAAGCGGCAATGCACGCCGATGACCTGGTTCTATGGAGCACAAATGAACATGCATCAGTGGCCACCAGATTTCGATAAAGAGCTGTAGATACATTTGTTGCATGGGCAAATAGATGGTGTGTCAGCATAAACACTGACAAGTGTAGCAGCACCCTATTTACCCTCTCTCCAAAACAAAAGGCAGGAACCATCCATATAAATGGAACACCCCTAAGAGAAGATAAAGAACCAACATACCTTGGAGTAACATTTGATGGCAGGCTGACATGGAGAAAGCACATCAACAAAGCAGTAGCAAAAGCCAGAAGGAAAATAGCCATCCTGAGAAAGCTAAGTGGAACCACATGGGGAGCCAGTGGGAAAATACTTAGCAAAGTTTATCAACAGAGCATACGACCACACCTGGAACACGGGTCAACTGCGTGGTGTTCGGCATCAAAAACCACATTACAAGAGCTGGACAAAGTGCAAAATCAAGCACTTAGAGTCACCACAGGAGGGATGAGATCAACCCCTATAGTGGAAATGGAGAAGATGGGGAGGACACAAGCACTGAGTGAGCGCAGAGATACGAAAACGCTAATACAAGCAGAAAAGTTCCTCAGCTTGCCAGGCCACCCTATGAAGAACAGATGTGAAAACCTAGCTATGGGGCGGTCGAAAAGAAGTAGTTTTATCCACCAGGCCAAACGACTCTGCAGAGAAACCACTGATCTGCCCACAGTTGGTATCCCCCTAACAACTATTTCAGAGCGAACTCCATGGAAAGAGGAGCATAGACTATCATTACAAATCCAGACAAAAGTGAGAGGAATATTTGACAAGGAAGAACAGAACAGTGTGCAGCGCAGAACAGCCACTCTCAGCTTCCTTGATGAAGAATACCCACAGGACCTCTGGATCCGAGTCTACACAGATGGGTCAGCACAAAATGCTGTTCGAAATGGAGGAGCGGGAGTATACATAGAATACCCAAATAATACTAGGGACACAGCTAGAGTACCGACAGGAAAGAACTGCCATAACTACGATGCTGAAATTGAGGCAATCAAGATAGCAACAGAGAAATTACTAAATACCAGCAATGGTACACAACCTGTGGTGCTATTGACAGATGCAAAATCAGTACTCGAGGCGCTCCTGTCTGGGAAATTGCCAGTACTAAGGACATTACTTTCTGAACTTAGCAGTCAGCATAAGGTCACCATACAGTGGATACCATCCCACTGTGGAGTACCCGGAAACGACAGAGCTGATCAATTGGCTAAGGAAGGAGCCAAAGAAGAACAGCCTGATGTGCCCGTTACATACCACCAAAAGAAAAGAATGATCAAATCAGTCAGAAAGCCACCAAAACCTGCTCAAGATGACTACCACGTTATGGATAGACCAGAACAAGTCACTATTCTGCGACTCAGAACAGGGCGCAATAGATTACGCAACCACATGTATACAAAATTCAAGATTGGTGAAACAGCCATGTGCACATGTGGATTGGCGTCGCAGACAGCAGAGCACATACTCCAAGACTGCCCAAAATATAACATATCTAGAAAAACCTTCTGGCCTAGAGAGACGACAGTGGAAGATAAACTCTATGGACCGCTGTGTGAACTGAAAAAGACAGTTCAATTCATACAAGAGACAGCATTGCAGTTATAGACATATTTCAAGCGAACGTAAGAAGAAGAAGCATTTCCTTTCGTTCATACATTTCCTAGTTCTCCAGTTGCCTTTTGTAGAAGAAACAAAAGAAAGAAAGAAAGAAAGAAAGAAAGAAAGAAAGAAAGAAAGAAAGAAAGACCACCTCACTGTAAGTACAAGGTATGTGAACCTGCCGCCTCCTTATGTCGCCTGTATTGAAAAAGATTCATTATCATCATGATCACCATCATCATCATCATTGGCCATACCGACAAGCGTGGGCTGTTATGTTTCGCCATCTCGCCCTGTGACCAAGCAATCTAGACAATTCCCTCTCCGCCTTCCCTTTGTTCTTTTCCTCTCAGTCTTGCCAGTTATCACTATGCTCTCTAGTGTATTCCTTCACATGACGTGCCCAAAAGACGTTACCGTCTACGTCTAATTTCTCTAATCAATTTACGGTGTTCATTTGTTTCTTGTTTGGGGTTGAGTGGTCTCGAGGTATGGTGTCCGCCTCGGGTGCTGGAGATCCCGGTTTCAAGCCCCAGTGAGGGCCGCGATTTTTTCACGTGGACTTCTAGTAACAAACATTTCCCCTGGTCTCTGGGTAGTGAGATCGAACACCCGTGCATATTGTTGAGCACATAAAAATTCCCTTGGCAGTTGGAAATCGAAAAAGAGTAGCCTAACGGCGCTGCCAAGCCAAAATTTCGAGTTGAAAATCTAGTCAAAGTATTTCAGGATCTTCGCCGGTGCTACGGAGTTCGTGCACTGAGCTGAGATTCTCCGGACTCAGGTCTGAGTTAGGAGTAGAACGGAACACTTATGGGTTACACCCGTGATGTTGATCCGTCGACTAAACTAATCTAAACTATTTGTTTTTTTTAAGGATGTGCTTATTGATTTTTCAGTCTGTCCATGATATTCTTAAGCATTTTCCTCAGAAACCACATTTGAACTACCATTAGATGTTGTGCAGGTTGTCTGCTCATTGTCCATGTTTCACATCCACACAAAAGTACAGGCTCTATGTAGCACTTCAACCAATTACAGCCGTTATTAATGTTGAACATCAGGAGCAGGGCGGGGAGTCTTCAAAAAGAAATACTTCTTTAAATGCGTTATAATGATGTCTCTTATTAACAATAACACAGTTGTTAATAAGCGGATTACCCAACACGGACAGGCAGTCGCCAATGGGGTGCGCTAATATTAGAAACAAAAGCCCCAGATTGTTATCGATGGTGATGAGACAATGAAAATTTCCCCAGCGGTAATTAAGGAAAACCCCCCACTTAGTGCGTTTATGGCTAACTATAGTTTCTGATTAAATTCTTGAAAAATTACAGAAATTCCAACTACCACGAACGTAGTGTGAATTCATTAACGCTGGTTGTACCGGCATGTAAAAAAAAACAAAAAAAAACTCATTGACAATTATGTTTGGTAATTATTACAGAATAACTGAACAACAGTTTTGCATTTTATTTTTTGCTTTTAAAGGAATACGAAAACACTGGGACGCTTGATTGAGTTCAAATATTTTTAAAAACATGTTCGAAGGTATTGATGAACACTTATAGACGACATGGGTAAAACATGTAGCAATGAGTAGAAGCGCGTGTTTGTTTCGTGGGATGTAGCACTAATTGTGGAAGAAATTATCAATAATAACAAATATTAATGCAGAGAGAGAGAGAGAGGAGGGGAGAGAATGAGTGAGTGGTCTCGAGGTATGGTGTCCGCCTCGTGTGCAGGAGGTCCCCGGTTCAAACCCCTGGGGGTGGGGGGAAATAGGACGCCCGTGTGTATTGTTGCGCACCTAAAAAATCCCTTGGCAGTTGGAAATCGAAAAATAGTAGCCTAACGGCGCTACCCGGGCGAAATTTCGAGGTAAAATCTACCCAAGGTATTGCAGGATCCTCGCTGGTGCTACGGAGTTCGTGCACTGAGTTAAGATTCTTCGGGCTCAAGGTTGAGTTAGGAGTAGAACGGAGCACTTACCGGCACCCTGTGCCGTGGTGTTGATCCGTCGACTAAGCTGAAGCAGGGAAATAATAGTGTAGGTTAATGTACCCTTCTGTTTTAATGACGGCGCGAAGACCCAGAAACTACGGAAAAGAGAAACACATACATAAATTAATAATGTAAGGAGGACATGTACAGAGTTGTTTCGGATAGCCAAGGATATGGTGGTTTGGGGTGAGTTGGTTGGAGGATATGCCCCAGTTTGAGATAAAGGACTATAAATGCAGTAATGTAAGCAAAGTAAAGTAAATAAAGAAAGTAAAGTAAGTAAAGTTGGTAAAGTGAGTAAAGTAAGTAAAGTAAGCAAAGTGAGTAAAGTAAGTAAAGAGAGTAAAACAAAGCAAAGTAAAGTAAGTAAAGTAAGTAAAGTGAGTAAAGTGAGTAAAGTAAGTAAAGTGAGTAAAGTAAGTAAAGTGAGTAAAGTAAGTAAAGTAAGTAAAGTAAGCAAAGTGAGTAAAGTAAGTAAAGTGAGTAAAACAAAGCAAAGTAAGCAAAGTAAGCAAAGTAAGTAGGAAGTAAAGTGAGTAAAGTAAGTAAAGTGAGTAAAGCAAAGCAAAGTAAGCAAAGTAGAGTAAGTAAAGTGAGTGAAGTAAGTAAAGTGAGTAAAACAAAGCAAAGTAAGCAAAGTAAAGTAAGTAAAGGACCAATTTGCACACCATAAGGAGCATTGAGTAGTTATCTAGGGGGTAATGACTTACGAAATAAGGAGCCGGCTCCTTCGTGGTGACGTCGTATTTCCTTATATGAAGGGTATAGCTCCGCAACCGGCCCCCCTGAAAAACGGCCCTTATTTTCAAAAAATTGGCGGGTATTTTCTTGGGTCTGGTTGTCACTTCCAGTTGTCATGGAGACTACTTCCGATTGACTTCCGGTCCCGGGGGCGAGCGGACGCAAACAGATACCTCCGCCGGCCGCCTCGGTTTCCCCCGACCGCTCCTGAGACCATTCAAAAACAACGAGGCAAGCCCCGGGCATGTGGAATACTTATATAGATAAGTACACTAACTAGTCACCGGGCACCTGGGTTCGAGTCCCAGTGTGTGAATATGCGATGTATGTGTGTGTGTGTGTGTGTGTGTGTGTGTGTGTATGTGTAGGGGTAGGCCGATGTGTGAGGGGCGCGATGGAATAGGCCCTTATCCCGAATATTATCCTTTGCCCTCCGCGGAGGAGGGCCATCAAAATTATCATTGAAATGTGAATAGTGATGATCAAGTGAGGCCTTTGGATAGACCAAAAGGAGTTTTTTTTAAAACTTTTATTTCATACAAAGCAATGTATATTTACAAGTTGTAGTGTGTGTTTCTTTTGTTTGTGTATATTACAGAGCGTTGCTTTTGTTAGTGTTGAGTGTAACATTGTGAATAAAACAAATACATACATATATACAATTATGATAATATGACATTTATGGCATAGTGCATGTAGATACACATTCCTTGCATATGCTTCACTTCCACTTCCGCAAGCGGAATGCATGAAACACATGTCCATCTCTCCTCTCCCCCTTCTCTCTCTCTCTCTCTCTCTCTCTCTCTCTCTCTCTCTCACACACACACACACACACACACACACACACACACACACACACACACACACACACACACATACACAATCTCGTGCTTTCTGGAGACCGCAGTACATTAAATGCCCCGCGCTTGGACAATAAACTTTAAACTATCATTTCCATTAAAATGTGGCTTCTTTGTAATTTCTGGGTCACTTAGCTACCGAGGTGAAGGTCGTTGGTGTTGTTGCCTGATGACAAATTACAGGAGTATTTTTTTTTTTTACAACCTTTATTGAGTGTTAAGAAACATTTGCATTTGTATTGTTAGTATTTTAACAAGGCGTGCTGTGTGTATGGTATTCGTGAATATTGCCACAATTAATAAACACGTAATACCATATAGATAGTGACTAATTCTAGAGAACATACCACTAGAGACCAGTCTCAATAGTACACATTCAATTAACTTAACATAATCAGTGAAATCTCCAAATTAATCATTAAAATAATAATTTCTTAATTTTACGACAGTTACTTCCCTTGTTTATTTTGGAAATATGAGTTTGTTTGAAATTTGGTCAAACATTTCACAGCTGGACAACAAAATTTCCTACTTTTCACAAGTTTGGGTGAGATATTTATAAGTTTGGTTGAACTTTGGTTACAATTTTTCACCCACACTTATGAAAAGTAGGAAATTTTGTTGTCCAGATGTGAACAGTTTGGCCAAATTTCATCCAAACCCATAAAATGTTGGAAATTGTGTTGACCAAATGTGAAAAATTTTGGCCACAGTTCAAACAAACTTATAATTATCTCACCAAAACCTTATCAAAAGTAGGAAATTTTCTTGTCCAGATGTGAAAAGTTTGGCCAAATTTCACCCAAACTTATGAAAAGTAGGAAACTTTGTTAACCAAATGAGAAAAGTTTGGCCAAATTTCAAACAACCTCATAAAAAGTAGGAAACTTTGGTAACCAAATGTGAAATGTTTGGCCAAATTTCAAACAAAACTCATAAAAAGTAGGAAACTTTGTTAACCAAAAGGTGAAAAGTTTGACCAAATTTCAACCAAATCCATTAAAAAGTAGGAAATTTTGTTGACCAAATATGAAAAATTGTAACCAAAGTTCAACCAAACTTATAAATATCTCACCCAAACCAAAGGCAGCAAAAGAGACTGCACACAATACAGAGGCATTTCACTTTTGAGTCATACTGGGAAAATAGTTTGCAAAATTCTTGAGAAAAGACTACGAACTACTATAGAACCCCAGCTAAGCGAAACACAACTTGGATTTAGGAAAAACAAAGGATGCACAGATGCCATTTTCTTCTTAGACAACTTATAGAAACATCAATCGAATTCAATGAAACTCTCTATTTAGCCTTTGACGACCAAGAAAAGGCATTTGATAGAGTAGACAGAAACAAGCTGTGGAAAATCCTTAAACAATATGGAGTGAGTACACATCTAACAAACTTATGTAGAAGCTTATACAACACCAGTGAATGCATAGGGAGAGCAGCTGGAGGACACTCATAACCCTTCACCATAAGATCTGGAGTACGACAATGTTGTGTCCTCTCCTCTCTCTTGTTCATAACATATATAGACAACATATGTAAAGAAACCAGCCAAGCAGAGACAGCAAGAATACCGCATGACGAGAACACGGAAGAAGAAGCATCTGCAAATCTAACCATTAGAGAACTCCTGTTTGCGGACGACCAAACACTAATAGCAAAATCAGAAGCTGAATTGCGAGACCACATGAACAGTCTAAATTAAATGTATAAGGAACTCTGTGCTACCAATGCCAAACCTGGACAATGACAGAAAAAGAGAAAAGAAAAATCACAACAACAGAAATGAGATTCCTGAGAAGAATACTCAACGTATCAAGAAGAGATAAGATCAGAAATGAAGACATCAGGACTAAAGTGGGGGTTAAAGCTGCTCTAGATTTTATTAGAAAGCAGCAAGTCAAATGGTTTGGCCATGCAAGTAGGCTACCAGTCAGCAGCATGCCTGTCAGCGTCTCGCTCATGTCTAGGTATCTGAGCTCGGGTTCACACAGGCTACAATAACTCCGTTAAATATAATATCTAACATTTATTGTATTTCAATATACAGTGCGTTGGCGCAGTGGGTTAATAAGCCCGCGCTGGATTGCATATCACAGATAGTTAACATCATCACACATAGTTATCATAAACATTCTAGCAAACTATCTAGCCTATGTCTATATATCTATTGATATCTATTGAGTCCCTCTAAGGCAGGCCCTTTTGTCTCTCTGAAGTCCGTCTGTCCTCTGCCGGTCCACACGTGTCCCTAATCCGACACGGGTGGTAACTCTGTCCGAGTTCCTCGTGGACCCCGCAATAGGCGGGCCACATCAGTGTCCACGGGACAATGAACTCAATGACCAGTCCTTCGAGAAGGCTCTAGATTACTCTGGCGCCTTCGAGTAACTCACTTCTATCCCTTGGGCGGGAGTTGCAGCCCTTTAACTAATATCTATAAATGTGAGGCGGTGACAGGATTCCCCCCTCTCCCCTGATATGATGGTATGTTATAGGGTAATTAGATCGGCTCTAATTCTGTCACCGAATCACATAAAGTCGGTGTTTGTAGTTTGGTGGACAGTAACCTGGTAACCTACATACTGGCATCAAAACTCATGTATTCTCCCATACACCACTTCTCTGATTTGGTGAAGAGATCACTCTCTCTCTCCTGTGTCCTTAAAAATGCTTATCTGACCGAAGTTACGTGACGTTTAGTAGTTGTTTTTACAACCCGTCCTTTTCATAGTACCCCACTGATACCAAGACAATTAACCTCTGTATTAAAGAGGATTAACAAGACCGAAGTCCTGGCTAATTAAGTACACCTTCAAATCTTGATTTGTGTGTGCATTTCAATACACTTTTACTCTCGTATGTTGTATAATGCTAACTATGTAGTTACGTTGTTATTTTATCCCCTCAGACTACAAGTGTCCCTGTTGGCTTGTTAGTGTGGTGACTAATAAGTTGCTGCTTCTAATAAAGTGATTGTATTTTAAATTGATAGTGTTCAGTTTTGTGTAAAGTGTGTGCTGAATGTGTGGCTTATTTCCAAGCGTCACGAGTTGGGATAACCTTAATCATGAATTACTCCAATGTGTGCAATACATGATCAGGCATTCCAAGCAGTGGTGCTTAGATGTATCCTAACTACTAAACTAAGTATATTAACCTAACTAATAAACATGTATCAACAATTTAGACAAGTCATACAATTTACATGAAAGACGCAGACAAATTAAAATAAATACGTTTTGCGTACAATTTGTCCGCTCAGTATATCGTTCTCTCATTTAATTCATTCACGCTGTCATGCACTCATCTTTCATTCCAAATAGTATTTGGTTAAAATATATAATTAAAGTTGAGGTAAGTGTTATTGCCCTTAGAAAAAATGGAATAGGCGATATTTGCCCTTTAAGAAAATACGTACTTTTTGTACGATGACTCAAAAATGGGTTATAATTTACATAGAGACAATTGTATAGGACGGTTCTTTATCCTATTAATGGAACTACCTGTAATATTATGGTAGACTATGTACAAATTACAGGTTAACACATTTTATATACATAATTAATGCAAATATAATACATATTTAATACTAAATTAATTAATTAACTAAATCCAACGATGATGTGCGCGTTGTCCTCCTGTAGTTATCGTGTTGTGCCATGAATGTTAAAAGTTAGTATGGCTGTCTCTTGAGTGTTGTAGTCGAAGTAGTTCTGTTTCGGCTGTTTGCAAAGTCTCGTAGCAACAGCAAGTATGGACTGTTCTCAATGTCCCGTATAAAGTGTTCTTACAGTATTCAGAGTCAGTTCACTGGTTGATATTATTGGTTGAAACACAGTTAACGTTTCTCGCTCGGATCGTTCTAGAGCTTGGGCAATTGATAGTATAGCTCTTAAAGTATAGCTCTTAAAGTATAGCTCTTAAAGTTTCATGTTCGTGGGTGTCGTAAGTAACCTATTCACTGAGGTGTTATTACTTCTAAATGAAAGTACTCTAGCAGGTGTAGAGTTACACTGTTATATGAAACAGACTAAAATATCACAGTTCTAGTATGACGAATGGTCGATGTGCCAAATGCTATTCTACTGGCGCATTCGTTTGCCGTGATAAAAGGTCAGCAATAATGTTGTCAGTGCCTCTGATATGGCGGATTTCGAAGTCGAAATCTTGAAGAAGAAGACACCATCTTTGTAAACGATGGTTTTTCGGGGACCCTTGCTTAAGGACCAACAATGGCGAATTGTCAGTGAGTACAACAAAGTGGGCGCCTAAGAGGAATTTAGATAATCTTAATACACAAAATAATAGACTTAAAGCCTCCAATTCCACTGTAGCATACCGGATCTCTGCCTTCTTCAGTTTACGGCTTACGTAGAGAATCGGGTGTCTCACTCCATCCACTTCTTGCATTAAACATCCTCCTATTGCGATAGCACTCGCATCTGTGGTCAAAATAAAGGGTAAATTTATGTTGGGTAATCGTAAGACTGGTGGATTAGAAAAAATACGTTTCAATCTACACATTGCATCGTCTAAGCTGGTACTTTTACAAATTTTTGATGGATGATCTTTAGTTAACATATCAGAAAAGACTGAAGTAAGTTCTGCCCAATTTGGTATAAATTTAGAATAATAGTTTATAAGACCTAGTAAACTTCTAATTTGTTTCTTTGTGGTAGGCACTTCTAGATTAAGAATCTTGGAAACAATTTTATCATCTGTTAACAGTTTGCCTTCAGAAATTCTATGACCAAGGAAGTCTATTTGTTTATAGCCTAATTCAACCTTGGAAGGTTTGATAGTAAGTCCAAAAAGATAGATTTGGTTGAAGACTTGTTTGAGGGTGAGTAAGTGAGAAGCAATATTAGAAGAATGGATGCATATATCATCAATGTAGGCTTGGACATCTGTAATTCCGTGTAATAGCAATCTAGTTAATCTAACAAAGGTGGCGGGTGCGTTCTTGAGGCCAAATGGAAGATATAGCCATTCGTACAACCCGAGAGGTGTTGCGAATGCTGTTATATGTCTAGAAGCAGGGTGTAGTGGCACTTGCCAATAACCTTTCGCTAAATCAATCTTAGAAAATAAAGATGATTGAGACATGTTGAGAATGAGATCTTCACAACTGTTCATTGGCTCTGCATCCGTTGTGGTTTTTGTATTCAATACTCTATAGTCGATGCACAGACGGATTGTCTGGTCCTTCTTCTTCACCAGGACAATCGGTGAAGAATATTGAGATATAGATTTCTGAATTATTCTATTTTTCTCTAACTCCAAAATTTCTTTGTCTAAATTTGCTCTGTAATGGAGAGGAATAGAATATGGTCTACATTTGACCGGTGTCAGATCTGTCAACACAATTGAATGTGTTATTTTGTCAGTGCGTCCAGGTTTGTTAGAAAAGATAGATTTATACTCGTCGAGGAGAGTCAAAATGTCTTGTCGCTGTTGTTGTGTCAAAGTGTCAGAGATCTGTATGTCATTTATACTACCGTCGTCAGTCATGATCGGTACTGGGATTTCAGTATTGTCTACGTCTGTCTGATTTATCACAGATGCTACTGTTTGTAAATTGTCCTCAATGTCATTGTCGTCGTCGTCGAGATTAATAGTTGTCAATATGTCGTTGACTTGGTCGTCGTTGTCGTTATCACATATTGTCGGTAAAGTCCATCTGTCTTTGTCGTCTTTGTCGTCGTAAGAATGCGTCGTTAACGATGCTTCGTTTGTCAAGGTGTCATTCAGTTGGGAAATTGTCTTTTCGTTTCTGTCATCAGTTAGCTGCGTCTGCTCACTCGTCTCAATGTCCTGTCTAGCATAGTATGGTTTCAACATATTTACATGGAATATTTTCAACTTTCCATTTAAAGAGATTTCGTAATCAACTTCCGAAATTCTTCTAATAATCTTAAAAGGTCCCTGCCAAGAGGTTGATAGTAAATTTCTCTTGTCAGGTAGCAGTAGTAAGATACATAACATAGTTAATACATTGTTCAGTAGCCTAAAAGTCCATGATGCGTTCTTAGTTAATTTTGGTTTACGTCCTACTAACTTAAAATATGGTGAAAGTGTAGGATCTGCTTTCTGTTCATCTCTAAAATTAGTGTTGGTAGAATTTGGTGCTACAATTTCTAGTGACTCCTGCAGTTGGTCGGTGTTGGTTTTATGGGTTGTCTGTCGTGTTATTGCATTTGTGTGTTGTGTGTGTTGTTGCACATCTACAGGCTTGGTAATTGGTAGATTGATAGCATCCTCAATTCGAGGTTTTAATTTGGTCGTATCACTGACAGATTCGACCGCTCCTGCATGGTACACCTCGGTTAATTCTTTCTGAATTACTTCATTGGTTGTCTCCCTTGGTCTTTTGGCAGATTGAGACAAGCAGGAATGGTGTTTCTCTTTAGCATCGCTGTTTGGGTGGTGGATACCGTTTCTATGCTCCCAATCTCTGATTTCCTTTTCAGAGCACGGTTGTATGTTGGGTAGGTTCCCAAGTATAATATCAGCGACAGGATTTTCAAGGACAGCGCATAATACTCGTCCTGATATGAACGGGGTTCGAATTTCGACAAGAGCAAGGGGGTATTTCTCTATAGTGCCTGAGAATGTGCGACAAGTCACATGTTTGTCTGTATAGTCTTTATTGTCTATTAATGTTTTCTTAATCCCACAGAGCGTTGCGCCGGAATCCCGAATTAATGTGCACTTTTTGTTATTTACAAACCCTGTTGAAAAAACTAGCTTGCCTGTAGATGACAAGGCAGCGTTGGCTGTTTCATTCGAAATAGGGATAGTGTGGCCGCATAGTAATGTTGTGTCAAGTTGGAACTTCGTACAGGTGTTACACTTACTGTCTGTAATGGTGTCAATAATGTGTACAGCATTTCCAAGCTCACTTACATTTTCGTTTTGATTGTCACAATCATTCAGTGATTCAATCTCTTCGTCTGATGACGTTTCCACTAGTGCAGCATTGGCCTGTTTCAATACCTTTCGGCCATCACAGAAGCGACTATAGTGACCAAAGCTACTGCAGAAAAAACATTTGACCGCTCTCTGGTAAGCATTGCGCTTATTCTTCTGCTTCTCTACCATCATTTTGAGGTGGTGAGGATAGTTCGGCGATTTATCGCACATTGCGTATTGGTCGTGATTCAAACTGCAATATTGGCATTTAACTGGCTTACTGACATTTGAGCGTGGTTTAAACTTACTTTCCGTTTGTTTCGGGTATCTGGTGTTTACTACTGCTGCTGCTGTATCGTTTTGACTTATGTTTAGATGAAAAATGTCTCTGTTTGCTGTGAAAAATGCATTCCCCTTAGACTCGATTTCCTGAATACTTTTACAGTCCATTTGTTTTAAAAACTTAGCAAAAGGTGTAGGGATGGTACTGACTATCTTATCAATAATAATAAGTTCTTTAAGTTTGTTATGGCTGTTGTTAGTTTTAGCCGAGTTAATCCACTTTGTACACACGTCTTGGACTGTCGAGACATAGTCGATAAAGGTTTGGTTTGGTTGTGGGGATAATTTGGCGAACTGTTGTTGGTAACCTGCAGTGTCTAATGAAAAATGTTGGAGAATGCGCTGCTTTAAATAGTCATAATCTTTTCGCATTTCCTGTGGCACTGTCTCTATTACTTTTAAAGGTTTAAGAGCTAGGTTTCTCATTAAAATAAATGCCCAATCTGATTTTATGATCTTATGGTAGGACATTAAACACTCAAAATTTTCCAGGTATGCACTGATGGAATCTCCTGAGCAGAATGCCTTCACGAGGTCTTTATACTTGTTATATTTTTGTTCCTCCTCTTTGCTTCTTAGCTTATTCACAGATATTTCTACGTTGGACTCAATCTCCATCTGCTTTAGTTTTATTTGTGTATCGGCATTCAATTGGGCTAATTTGGCCGCCGCCTCAAGCTCCATTTGTTTCTCTTGAGCTTGCACTTGCATTTTCTTCTCTTCAATTTGCATTTGCATCTTTTTCTCTTCTGCCTCAATTTGCATTTTCTTTTCTTCTGCCTCAATTTGTCTCTTCTTTTCTTCTGCCTGCGCTTGCCTTTGTTGTTCTTCTCGTTCTATTGCTCTTTCTTCACGGGCAATGTTCTCTGCGTGCGTCTTCTGTGCCCATTCTGACAGTTTCTCTTCTTTATAACCTAATTTTATTCCTTGCTCAATGCATTTATCTAAGGTAGACATTTTGTCTTTTTACTTGTTGGTAATTTGAGTGAAGTTAAATCCCTTAGAAAAATGTTGGGGAGTAGAAAATTTAATTATCTCCCTTACTTATTATATGCGCAACTATAAATGCAAAGTTATGTTGGTTACAAGGTCATGAATATACATACAAAATAATGCAAGCACAAATATTACATAGATGAATGGTAAGAAGTACCGCTTAGGGTTGCAATGGGCATGATATGAAACTTATCTTATATTCCCAGAACTTGCGGATGTTGTCTTGTACTCTCGCCACTGTTGGAAAGGTTGCATAGGTTGCACGCGCCACTATTCGCGGAGCAATCTGCTCGTAGAATGAGAAAACATTAGTAACAGTCAAAAAAATGTCACAGTCATGTCAAAATAGTTTATAGTAATCACACTAATGAGAGACTCACTGCTGAGGGACTCAGATTAATACTACTTTATCGCTAGATAGATGCAACTATGTTAAACATGTACAGTTATTAATTTGTTGTACAGAAATCAATTTGATATTATTAATTTATTGTTTTTACTTGGCACTAAATAGCTGTGTAAACTTAGATCTTATGCCAAAACCGGAGAATAGCCCCCAAAAAGCCTGTCAGCGTCTAGCTCATGTCTAGGTATCTGAGCTCGGGTTCACACAGGCAACAATAACTCCGTTAAATATAATATCTAACATTTATTGTATTTCAATATACAGTGCGTTGGCGCAGTGGGTTAATAAGCCCGCGCTGGATTGCATATCACAGATAGTTAACATCATCACACATAGTTATCATAAACATTCTAGCAAACTATCTAGCCTATGTCTATATATCTATTGATATCTATTGAGTCCCTCTAATGCAGGCCCTGTTGTCTCTCTGAAGTCCGTCTGTCCTCTGCCGGTCCACACGTGTCCCAATCCGACACGGGTGGTAACTCTGTCCGAGTTCCTCGTGGACCCCGCAATAGGCGGGCCACATCAGTGTCCACGGGACAATGGACTCAATGACCAGTCCTTCGAGAAGGCTCTAGATTACTCTGGCGCCTTCGAGTGACTCACTTCTATCCCTTGGGCGGGAGTTGCAGCCCTTTAACTAATATCTATAACTGTGAGGCGGTGACAATGCCACAACAAGCAATGCTGTAAAGACCAGATGGAAATAGAGGAAGAGGCCGACCACGTAAACGTTGGACGGAGGGAATAACAGAATCCATGGGAATGTCGATATACGAAGCCCATAACCGGGCACTCTCACGAAGTTTATACTTCACCTAGACACAAGGTACAAGAGGAACATGATGAGATGAGATGAGAAGGAACATAACATGAAAATTAGCACAAGTAAAACAGAGGTAATCACTGTAACTAAAGAAGAAAAAGCAACAACGATTCACCTAAACGAACATCCCTTGAAACAAGAAAAGAGTTTCAAGAACCTAGTAAGCATAATATCATCAAATGGCAAATCAGAAGACGATATCGAAAATAGATGCAATAAGGTAAACCAACACATTAGACAAATGGCACAAGTACTAAAGAACAAACATGTATCAATAACTACTAAGAAAGCACTTTACAACACAATCTTCCTACCAACTCTATGTTACCAATGCCAAACCTGGACAATGGCAGAAAAAGAGAAAAGAGAAATCACAACAACAGAAATGAGATTCCTGAGAAGAATACTCAATGTATCAAGAACAGATAAGATCAGAAATGAAGAAATCAGGACGAGTCAGGTCTAAAGTGGCGGTTATAGCTGCACTAGATTTTATTAGAAGGCAGCAAGTCAAATGGTTTGACCATGCAAGTAGGTTACCAACTAACAGTATACCACAACAAGCAATGATGTACAGACCACAAGGAAGCAGAGGAAGAGGCCGACCACGTAACCTATGGACGCAGGGAATAACAGAGTTCATGGGAATATCGAAACACGAAGCCCATAAGCGGGCATTCTCTCTCTAATTATACTTCACCTCGACACCGCAAGCAAGAGGAACATGATGAGATGAGATGGTGAGATGAGATCTCGTCAAGTGTTCTCTAATCAATAAAAGTGCATACTATAGAAATAAAATCAACGTATAATGAAGTAGCGTAATGAATACTTCCAACTGAAATAATCAAATCACATGCCAATGTCACCACTCTAGTTTCAAAGAGACTATCATATCTTTTTGTTTACATAAATGTGTTTTATCTGAGTGTATAGCAGACGGCTCGGAATATGTTTATAACTTATAGTTGGGAGCATGTAACTGAAAGTGAATTTGTCATATAAGGGGCAAGTAATTAAACTATAGTGAACTCCTTAAAACATTATTATTTAAGAATCGGGCGATGTTAAGACTGTTGCCATTGCATTTATGATTATATTAATATGAATTATAGCTACAGTCTAATATGTAAGATACCATTTTGTCAAGCCAGACAAGGACAAGGGGGCTCACTATGGTTTGACCCTAGAAACGTTACCGACGAGATTCTGTCTGCCCGTACTGGCAGTTACCAGTGTAACAT
Organism: Cepaea nemoralis; assembly: GCA_014155875.1. Lineage (NCBI taxonomy): Eukaryota > Metazoa > Mollusca > Gastropoda > Stylommatophora > Helicidae > Cepaea > Cepaea nemoralis. The sequence continues at coordinate 34,025 of JACEFZ010021384.1, forward strand.
CTCCAATATCTACGACGCAGCCACATACCAGTTTACTCTTTCAATCAAAGGTATGTTACGATAGGCGTCGGATTGTCTGTCTGTCTGCATGTCTATCTGTGTATGCGTGTCTGTCTATCTGTTTGTGATTGTTATTAAGTATACGTGTATGCGAGGAAGTGTGTATTTGTGTGTTATTGAGTGGGTGCATAAATGTGAGCGTTTGTGTAAATTATCTAAGTATGTATGCTGGATTTTATGTATATGTTTATGAACGTGCGTGTGTACGTGTCCGCCTGTCTGCCTGCCTCGTAACATGGCAATATGCATTCATTTGACAATGTGTTGTTGTTTTTTCTATGTGAATGTAAAATGCACAATTGATTATTGAAAGATGAGTGATTGGAAGGGCAGAATGTAAGACGGGCCTGCATGCCCAATTTGTGACCCTTTGAAAATAATATTCGTTCGTTCATTCGTTATGTATGTCTATCTGTGTGTATATGTTTGCCTGTCGTTCTGTCTGTCAGTCTGCCTCTCTGTCCGTATCTGTATGTTTGTACCTATATGTCTGTATCTATCTTTGTATGTCTACGTATGGTACTCTCTCTGAATATCTCAGTTTCTGTCCGTCTCTGAACAGAGCAGCGTTGCATTGTTTCGTCTAGGCCAGTGTTTCTCAACCTTTTTTGGCCCATGACCTCCTTCACCTATATGTTTAGAATGTCATTCCTCCCCTTTCGTATTTCCTCCCTATAAATTCCCCCTCCCCCACCCTGCCCCTACATAGTATACGTAAACATATAAGCTAACTTTAATAACACATACTAGAACAAGTTTAGACATCTATATAAAACGTGATTTGTGGGTCTACTTACGTTATAAGACGAATATCAGAAGGGCGAGGAGTACAGAACCGTAAAATATGGAGGGGGAAAAAATATCAAGTAATCGGTTCTTGTATTAACGCGATTTTGCAATAATCTTCATTCTCTCCCCCCCCCCCCCCCCCTCAGGAAACCCTAAAATTCCCCCTAGGGGGGAATTCCCCACCAGTTGAGAACCACTGGTCTAGGCTGTGGCTCAGTACATCTGATTCCCAACAGCATTCTTTCGGGGTTGCTTTTCTGACGCTTTGACTGTCTCTATTCTACCTACAAGGTAGATTATAAATAAATGCACATGTATTGTTTGGCACTGATAGAAGTAGAGATAAGAATGTTATGTGTAATACCTACAAGGCAACAGATTCGTGTCTCAGTTCCCCTAGTCCCTATTCCTTAGTCAGTTAGTCGCGGTTTCAACCTCATGGTAAAGGGTCACCCCTTTATGCTTCGTTCCTGTGCCAGTGGAATAAAACACAAAATGCTCCTCACTGCCACATTCCTTGACCTGGCTGACACGGGAGACGCTCCCAGTAACTACGCCAGAGTCAGCTTAGCTCTTGTAGTCACTGGAACACGCAAGTCTCTGCCACTTCAAGGTGGAGACACAGCTGAAGGCACCAGCATCTCGATCTTGTGAAACAAAAGCAATGTGATATAGTGATTTTCATCGATGCCATGTCGGTTTTGAAGACACGGGGAAACATTCTACATGAAAGCACAGACATGTCATATCTCTAGTACAGTAGTTTTCAACATTTTTTTTGGCCTATGCACCCCTTCACCGTATGTTCAGAATGTCATTCCCCCTTTCCGACATGTTACCTCCCCCCCCCACCTTTTACACACACCCATGTGTGTGTGTGTGTGTGTGTATATATATATATATATATATATATATATATATATATATATATATATATATATATATATCAAAGTGGAGAGTGGAAAAGAAGAAGTAACAAAGACATTTATGATCTGTTTAAGTCCCCGCTAATCACTGGTATCATGAAGGATAATAGACTACAATGGCTGGGGCATATAGAAAGAATGGAAGACAATAGGGGAACAAAACTCGCTTACACTCAGGAAATAAATGACCGTAGACCCCGAGGTAGACTAAGAAGGCGGTGGAGAGATAATACATATACAGACCTACAAGCACTTGGAATCAACGACTGGCAAGAGAAGGTCCACCAGAGAGACGAATGGAGACAGATTGTATCTGCAGCAAAGAACCTCAATGGCTCGGAACGCTGAAGATGAAGAAGCATATATATATATATATATATATATATATATATATATATATATATATATATATATATATATATATATATATATATATATATATACACACACACACACATATATATTCAATACCCCTCTTCATACTTCTCCAGATCATACCCACACAACTATGGCTTCTAACAAATGATACATTAATTTAATAAAGAAAAATGTTAGGTGTGTATAATGTATGTGTATAGAACGTATGTAGTATGGTCTATTGTTGTGTATGCGAGAAGAGACCAGTCAGTTCGGGATCTTTCATCATAGTGTCCGGCCATACCACATAACAACACAGCAAGTTCAGAGGGACCTCACCAAATGAAGCGTCTCTCCGGCCAGGGGTCGACTTCTTCTAGTTGGTCGTGGATAGTCTGGGTGCCTGGTTACCAATATTTAATATGGCATAATAAAGTCCATAAGTTCGGAACACACGATGTACTTAATTTCATTGGCACCTTGGCACCTTGCCGTCTTGACAGACGATAGTTTGTGCTCTAAAAAGGCATAATAACTTTTAACTATGGCGGTAGCGAGTGTGACTGATAAGGCCAATTTGCGCTGTAAATGTCCGTTCACAGTGGGTGCATGTGAACACGTGGTCATTTCCACCATCATTCACCATCTTACGTCTCAAACGCTTGGTGTGTGACTTTTCTGCAATAATTTTCTCCTTTGACTTTATTCCATTTCTGATATTTGCCCTCCATGCAACACGTTCAGCGGCGACTTGCTCCCAATGTGCATTATCAATGCCTGTATCAATCATGTCCTGCTTACACACATCTTTGTATCGTAGTAGAGGCCGACCCTGAGATCTCTTACCCATCTGTAATTCACCAAAAAAGATATCCTTTGGTATTCTACCATCATCCATCCTCCTAAGATGTCCTATCCATCTAAGTCTACGAAGACTGAGCATGGAATAAACTGTCACACAACCTGATCTTTCCAATACTTCAGTATTTGTGATTTTGTCTTGCCACTTAATACCAAGAATTCTTCGCAGACACCGCATATGAAAGCTGTTTAAATTGTTCTCTTGGTGTGAGTAAGTTGTCCAGGTTTCACTGCCATAGAGAAGAGTACTAAGGACACAGGCTTGATAGACAAGGACTTTTGTTTTGGCAGTAAGCTTCCTGTTCTCCCAGACTCTTTTTCTTAACCTGTTCATTGTTGTTGCTGCCTTACCAATCCGGATGTTGATGTCCTGATCTAGGGATAATTTGCTATTTACCACTGATCCTAGATATGTAAAATGGTCTACTATCTCTAGTTCGGCGTCGTCAATAAAGATTGATGGTACCCCATGTGCACCTTGTGACATAATCTGTGTCTTCTTTTTGCTAATTGTTAAACCAAATTCAGAACAAGCATTGGAGAATGCAGATAGTAGACATTGCAATTCTTCCTCAGAGTGGGTCGTAACTGCAGCATCATCTGCAAAAAGCAACTCTCTGATCAGTACCCTCCTAATTTTGGTCTTAGCCTTCAATCTCTGAGCATTGTAGAGGCCGCCATCTGAGCGTGAGTGAATGTATATACCACCATCCTGATCACGAAATGCATATTTCAGTAGAAGTGAAAAGTATATTCCAAAGAGGGTGGGAGCTAGTACACAACCTTGCTTAACTCCACTCTTGATTTCAAATTCTTCAGAAGTTGCACCATCAAACTTGATTATACCCTTCATGCCTGTGTGGAACGATTCCACAATGGACAGAAGAGTTGGTGGGCAGCCAATCTTCTTTAGTGCCTTGAACAGACCCTCACGACTGACCAAATCAAATGTCTTTGTGAGGTCGATGAAGGCAATAAACAGTGGTTGATTCTGTTCACGGCATTTTTCTTGCATTTGTCGCAATGAGAATATCATATCAGTGGTAGACCGGTTCTGTCGAAAGCCACACTGTGATTCGGGGTAGACTTGATCTCCTAGGACTTGAAGTCTGCGCAGAACAATTCTGGCAAATACTTTTCCAACAATACACAGAAGTGAGATACCCCTATAGTTGTTACAGTCGCTCCGATCACCCTTGTTCTTGTACAGCGTTATGATGTTTGAATCTTTGAAATCCTGTGGGACTTGTCCTTCACGCCAGCATAGCTCTATTAGCTGGTGGATCTGTAGAGTGAGTGTGTCTTGCCCACTCCTGATAACCTCTATTGGAATCCCATCCTTACCTGGAGCCTTGCCAGATGCAAGTTCATTTATAGCACACTTAACTTCTGTTATGGTGGGAAGTGTGTCCAGGTGGTCAAGAGTTGGTAGAGCCTCTATGGCGTTAAGGGCATCATCCGCTAGTTTGGTCTCACTTGAGTAAAGCTCCAAATAGTGCTCTACCCATCTGTCCATCTGCTGTTTCTTATCAGTGATGACTTCTCCAGTCAAGGTTTTCAGCGGTGCACTTCTTTTGATCACTGGACCACGGGCTTTCTTTATTCCTTCATACATGCTTCGTATGTCTCCCTTATCACTTGCGATTTGAATGGACCCACATAACTTGATCCAATAATTATTTGCACACTGCCTGGCAGCCTTTTGCACATCTTTCCTAGCTTGCCTTAGCTCCTCAGAGTGTTACGCGTTGGTCTTTCCTTGTTTCTTAAGAGAGCTTTCTTCTTCTTATCAATCAAGGGCTGCAGAGTCTCGCTGTTGGCCGCAAACCAGTCCTGCCTCTTATGATCCACAGTGCCGTAAACCCCTACGGCAGTTTTATAAAGAGTGTCCTTAATTTGACCCCACTTTTCATTTACTGTACAATTTTCTGGTGTATCAGTGAAAGCGTCTTCAAGTTGCTGTTGAAACTGAAAGCACTTTTCAGGATCATGTGTGTTAATAATATTAATCCTGGGGCTATATTTGTGTTTAGCTGTGTAGATTCTCTTTGGTCTCAGTCTAACTCTTGCAACAACCAAAGAATGATCTGTATCACAGTCAGCACTGTGGTAACTACGAGTCAATGATATATGGTTCAGATGTTGTCTCCGTGTGATGATGAAGTCCAGCTGGTGCCAATGGCCAGATCTTTGATGTTTCCATGTGACCTTATGCATCTCTTTTGTTTTAAAAAAAGAGCTTGTAATACATAGGTCATTACTGGTGCAATGCTCCAGCAGCCTTTGCCCATTTTCATTCATGCGACCGATGTTGTATTTTTCAAGGGACACTGGCCATGAACTCGAGTCCTTGCCCACACGAGCATTGAAGTCACCGAGCATATAAATGTAGTCAGATTTTGGAACTGCCTTGATCACGGAGTCTAACTCCTCATAGAAAAAATCATTCACATCATCAGAGGAATCGAGTGTCGGTGCATATGCAGTAATAATGGTGGCAAACCCACAAGAGGTTGCCAAGCGCAGGGATAATAGTCTTTCATTTCCTCCTGCTGGAATTTCAATCATTCCCAGTAGCGAATTCTTCACTGCAAAGCCCACACCGTGTTGCCTTTTTTCTGCCTGCCCTCTACCCTTCCAGAAAAACGTGTAGTTGATTTCCCTGAGTGACCCTTCCTCAGCGAGGCGAGTCTCCTGCAGGCCAGCAATATCAATGTTAAGACGATTGAGTTCGGCATCAATCACAGCCGTTTTTCTCACATCGTCAATATTGGTCAAGTCAGTGGAAAATCCTGGACACATGGTTCTCACGTTCCAGGTTGCAAGCCGTAGCTTGAGGTTTCTATTTTTATTTTTGTTTGTACCTGGTGCATTGGTTTCACAGCCTGCGATTCAGATTTTGTCCTAGCCCCAAGCACCCATTGAACAGGCAGGCTGTGGCGGATTAGCACCCAATTGGCTGGGGGCTGCCCAGCTTGAGGCGGGCGGTAGCTGATCAGTGACACCTATAGGTGTCTCCCACCGTCAGAGGCAACGCGTTGCGCCCCATGTCTACGCCAACTGACAAGGACTTATAACCCGTAACAGTTGCCTCTCGCTTTGATTCCGAGACCAGTTAAGACCAGGGATGGAGTTATTGCCTCTCCATAGCACAAAGCCTGGGCTAAAATATAGAGATCATGTGTTGCCCATGCAGCATGATCCCTCTCTCGGCCTGCCTAGTTCACTCCAGAGGAAAGGTAACACCCCTACATCTGGAACAAGACAAGCTGCAGAAGCTGCCGGATCAGCAAAGCAATGCTCTAACTGTCCGCCTGTCAGAGCTTCGATCCTAGACCAGTCGCCAACCAAGGCTTAGGGCCTGGTCTGCCCTGCCATGACAATTTTGTCTTTAGCTTGCATTTCCTCGCACCAGGGTAAGGCTTGTACCCTCCGAATTGCGCTCTTCAATCATTCCCAGAGACATATGTACTTAATATGTCTATAAGAATCCTGTGACCTAGGAACACTTTCACATATTTCACACGACCTCAAAAAACTTTCTGTCTAGTTGAAAAATGTTACTGAATGAGTCTCATTGCTATTCCACCTCTCTACCTACAAATGTCATAGTTACTGGAGGTGTTTACAATTCCTTACAATCAGCTGTTTTTGGGCACTCAGCCCCAGACAACTATTCCTTTGATAATAAAAAATCCTGCCTCAGACGAGACTATGATTCCATGTGGGACGGTGTCCAATTGCAAAGGCCATTCATCCGAACTGCACTCGGTGTGACTGCCATTGTCCACACCTCTGAGTTGTCCTTCAGTTCTCATATACAGTAGAACCTGTCGAAGAGAGAACACCCGGTGAGAGAAATCCGATTCAGACCTACTATATGTGAGTGTAGGCCGAAGGCCGTACTCAGATATTTATATCCTGATCAACCTAGAACTAAACTCTGGCATAAGGCAGAGGAGTTCATCACATTGGTCTGAGATGTGGTAAGAAAAGGAAAGGCTAAAGGAAAGCGAAGAAACTCCAGTAGACACCCTACCGGAAGATCCTACTATTGACATTTCCTTTAACCCCCAAACCACCCTCAATCTCACTGAATATTATCCCACGACATTGGTCTTAACCTGCCGAGTTAAACGATATATCACTCAACCTAGTTTAAGCAACGCATCAGCCTGCTGCTGCCGACGCTCCTATAACAGGTTCCCACAACGCCCCATCACTACGCTCAATTCCAAGTATCTCCCAATTGTGCCTAGTCAATTACCTGCCTAGTATTACTTATATCTAATCTCTATCTATTTACTACCTTATGCAATCTAGTCCTGTTCTGAATTGAAACCACAAATTGACATTATAGACAAATGTTCGTCGACTTTAAACGACACGGGACACCGTAGTTTCTTTTTTAAATTGGACCAGGAATAGCCTAACACTCCAGTTCGCTTTAATCCATTTGGCACACTGACTGTAACTTTTTATCCCCTGCCGAGACCTGAGTATCTGAATGACATCAACGACATTGCCAGAAGCCAGGTGCGGAGAAACTCTCCTTCTTTCATTCTTCAGATCGGGGTAAACAGTATGCCGACTTGTCCCCCTTTGATCCGGGAAAATCCTCCTGTATTAAAAGAATTTTGGTTGGCGTTTGATCAGGGAAAAACTTTCCCAACAACAAAGCGTTGCGGCGGATTAGAGACGACTGTCTCTTGCAAATCCATGCATTCTGGTCGACATCTCCAGTAATTCCGTGACACTTAAGCCAGGCTGAGTCTGCCCATCTTACCCGTCTGCTAGTCTTAATTCCCCCTCACCCCCCCCCCCCTGGAAATCCTAAAATTCCCTCCTTGGGGGGGGGGGGGGATTCCGACCGGTTGAGAACCACTGGTCTAGTACGTAGCGAGATCAGTCACAAAGCCATAGCATCCCACGTCCATCAGTATAACATTACAATGGATTTGCAGCCACGGGGACCTCATGGGAAATGAGAATGCTGATAGACTTGCTAAAGCGGGTGACGGAACAGGGGATGGCCTTGCAGTATGAGAAAAATCCAACGGGTTCTCAGAAAGAACACAATAGAAAACTGACTGAACACGTGTTTAAACGAACCAACGGACTGGACGCTTTTTAATTAAATGCCCAACCAAAACACAATGACAAAGTCAATGTCCTTAGCCGAAATATGCTAGAATTAATAGCCATCTAAACTATAACAACCCTCGACCAGCACCCTCGTATAGACCCCGTTCTCCATATGAAACCATCGACCGCCTTCTTTTCAAATGCTCTGAACACTTAAACGTCAAGGGAAAGCTACTGCAGTCGTCTACAACAACAGTTACATACGCACTCCGTGGTTCTCCTGGATCAGCTTGGGGGACCTGCACTTCTATAAGGATGGTATTGGGCTGCCAATTCTAGACAACTGGTCATTTTTGGGACCAACAACACTAATAGATACTACTATGTTTAATCTGCAGACGATGCTGGCCCGGACTCGCTTTTGGTAGCCAATGGAGGTTTTGAACTGTGGTGGTTATTACTTTATTGTGTACTGCTGGTGGTCCTCCTCATTGCCATCATCGTCTTCGTGATCATCAGGAGAAACTATCCCAGAGAGTCATATCCAGGTCAGTGTTGTTGTCTCTGGAAGTGTGCGGTTTGTTTGCCTGTCTGACATTTCCTAGCGCGTATTTTTAATATACTGCTGGCGTTAGTCAGTTAATCAAAACAATTTTTTCCCGTAGTGAATTTGAATAACGAAGACACAAACCATAGATTGTACGATTTATTGCCTGGCATATTTCGTTGCATCTCGTCAGGTACATACTGCAGAAGTCACACACAACATAGAGTAGAATAATTAGATACATCTTCCAAGCTGAAATATACACATGATCGCACAGTAATATCATTGTTTACCATGGTAAATGTAAATGGACTATCATGTATTTCTGTTTGCACAAAACCGGCCTATGTAGATTAATAATTATAGCTATATTATTATATTATAGCTATAATTAGCTCTAAAACCTCCAATTTCATCACCACCACTCGGTAATGATGAAACTGGCAGTATAAAATGTCTGAACCGATCGGAGATGGCAGCAACAGCATCAACAAACAAACAGTGTCAAGATGGTGGGATTGGGAGGTGTAAACAGTATCGGGGTAGTGGTTGCATTTATAATGTTTGTGTTGTTACATGCGTTCTGTGTGTTTAGTATTTGTGTAGGTGTGTTTACGGAGCGTTGCATGTGGGCGTGTATGTAACCGTACGTGTGCATATTTTATTCATTGGGCATATTTACATGTGAAGGGGTGTTGATAGGGAGAAGGATAAACTTTTCCATTTTTGTTTCCATTGTCACACTCTCACCCATTTGGACCTACCACTCTAATTTTCTCCATCACCACTCTCTGGTGATGATGGTAAAGGCAGGATAATTTTTGGAACCAAAGGGTGATTGTATCAGCAAAGGCAAACAAACAAACCATGAGCAAGGGAAGGGAGGGGGGGGGGGGGGTCACATGGGAGATGAGGTTATATATTAATAAAGGTAACTATTCAAAACAATGTTTTCCCGTGATGAATTTGAATAACGAAGACACAAACAAAAAAGCACAAATTGAAATGTTGTTTGATCAAGTCTCCAAGTTATCACCTACTTCTGCTGAGTCAGTCGGGTTGCTGAAGGCCAAACTGGTAGATTTAGAACCAACCCCCTCTAAACAGACAAGTCCGCTGACCAACGAACACCTTACTGCCTTAAAAGCGTTAAAGGCCAACAAAACCCTTGTAATATTGAAACCTGACAAAGGGAGTGGTGCAGTACTTATGGACATATCAGACTACCAGAGAAAAATGGATGATATATTATCAGACGCATCTAAATTCAGAGTAGAGCAAACAGTCAACAAGTCGGAGGACCTGGATGCAAAAATGAGGAAAGAAATCCAGTCACTTGTGAATGCAGGACTCATCAGTGAGGCCACTGCAAAAACGCTCACACCGCGTGGCTCCCAAACACCTCAGATGTACGGTCTACCCAAGCTTCACTAAGCCCGGCATCCCACTAAGACCGATCCTTTCCATGGTTAACTCGGCACAACACCGAATGGCGAGATGGCTAGCTGAAATTTTCAAGCCAGTACGACAGTCCTTCGATCCAAGAACACTCAGGGATACATTCGAACTGGTGGAATTATTGGATACTATGGACATAAACAACAAACACATGGCATCCATGGATATTGCCTCTTTATTCACCAACGTTCCATTAGATGAGACCGTGAATATAATAAGTGAACGCATTAGAGACAAACAACTAAAACTAGGCATACCATCAGCTATTCTAGAGAGGCTATTAAAATTATGTACTGCCAACATACAATTCAACTTTCTAAACAAGTCATATCGCCAAATTGACGGAGTGGCCATGGGGAGCCCACTTGGACCTATTCTAGCGGACATCTTCATGGCACACTTAGAAGAAAAGAGATCCTCAGAAATCAATAACTTGGCCTTTTACCGTCGTTACGTGGACGATATACTAATTATCACCACAGACGAGCTACAAGCAACGTCGTTCCAGGCCACAATGAACGAGACACATAAAAACATCTCTTTATCTATGGAACACGAACACAACGAAGCGTTGCCGTTTCTAGATATCCTAATGAGACGTAGAGCAGACGGCACAATTCAAAGATCGGTGTACCGCAAAGAAACATGGACTGGCCAATACTTAAATTTTCAGAGCTTCGCATCTGTCCAGTACAAACGGGGCTTAGTACGACCCTGTTTGACCGTGCTAGGAAGATATGCACCCAGGACACACTGACAGAGGAATTTAAAACTGAAGAATGCCTTAAATCTGAATGGGTACTCCACAGGATTTATAAAGCGCCACTGCCAACAGCCCAAACCGAAATCAGAAGTAACTACAGTCCCTAAACTCAAAGTATTCATTCGAGCTAACCTTCCGAGGTGATGACGTAATGCAACGTCTGCGGGACCGGCTCACCACAGCAGTCGAGCGAACATTCTGTGCTGCAGCTCTAGTCATCAGGTACCGAAACACACCGATCCCAGTCCCAGCAGTAAAAGAACCTGTAGCTTTGTACGCCAAATCAAATTGTATTTACCAATTTACATGCAGATGCGAGGCCATCTACATAGGCAGAACTGAGCGACAGTTACATTGCAGGGTTTCGGAACATATTCCGAATTGGTTGGACAAGATACTACACACAGAAGATGGTAGCCTAGGCAGGCCGACACACCGGAAAAGTCTGGCTTCATCGGTCGGGAGACATGTGCTCGAGACTGCCCACGTGGTTGAAAGAGACAGTGCCTTCCGTGTGTTGTTCAACACACAAAGTAGTCGATTGTTAAAGTTTGCTGAAGCTATACTAATCAACCTTCGTAAGCCGTCCTTGTGTAAGCAGAAAGACATGTTAGTCAGTTTAAAATTACCGCGGTAGACAATCGACATTACTGTGCGAACATGTGTATATTTCAGTTTGAAGGATTTATCTAATTAATTCACGTAAGTTGTGTGATTTCTGCAGTATGTACCTGACGAGATGCAGCGAAATATGCCAGGCAATAAATCGTGCAATCTATTGTTTGTGTCTTCGTTATTCAAAGGTAACTATAATAATAATAATGCAAATAAACCCAAATACATCAATAATAATGATGACAAACAAAAACCTACTAAGGGTGATAAACAGTACTGATAGTAACAGAAATGATAATATTAGTTATGATAATGATCCCACTTTCCAAAACTGATTCCATTTGCTAGAATGATTTTCCTGGGAATGGTGTTAGCATAGCATAGCAGGTACATATAATTGCAACATGCAATGTTCAATAATAGTAGAAGTAAAAGGAGTTGGTTATCTTTTTCTCTTTGCTTATTTTTCCCCCCCCCCTTATTTGTAAGGGTTCATTCATTCCCCCCCCCCCCCCTTTTTTTTTTGTTTGTTTGTAAAAAGTAAACAAGCATCTGAATTTGCACAAATTTTTACAATCTCATCAGTGATATTTTGTGATTACAACATAGGAAATTTTCCATTAGCATATTCCATTTCTTGAACACATTTACATGTGAATGGGGGTTAAAGGGAAAAGAGGAATCTTTACATTTTTGTTTCCATTGCCACTCTCTCACCAATTTGGTTCCACTCCACCAATGCCTTTACCACTCCTCTCTGGGCAATGATGGTAAAGGCAGGATAAATATTTGAACCAAACCGGTGTGGGTGTCAGCAAAGGCAACAACAAACCATGAGCGACGGGGGGGGGGGGGGGGAATGGGGAAAGTGTTTTTGTTTTATTACTAATGATGACAATAATAATAATGACAAGAAGAGACATACTGAGGGTAATAACAGCAATTTAAAAAAAAAACAGCAATGGTAATCATAGTTATGAAAATGATAACATTTTTACAACATGTGATTCCATTTGCTAGGATGATTTTCTTTGGAATGGTGTTAAACTGCATAGCAGGTACATACAAATGCAAACTGCAGTTGTTAGTAATACTTGGAGTAAATGAGTGGGTTATATTTTCCTCCTTGTTTCCCCCCCCCCCTAAATGTAGGGGTCATTCATATATTCCTCTTTGCTATCTCTTTCTTTTGTTTTTTAATAAAAATTAACCAAGCATTTGTATTAACACAAGTGTTTACAGTATCATTGGTTTGGTAACCATTTGTGATTTTGTATTTATTCATTCAACATTCGCTCACATGATTCAGAGGGGGTGACAAATAGAAAGGGAAATCTTTACATTTTTGTTTCCCTCGCTACACTCTCACCAATTGGTTCCACTCCACCAATGCCTTTCCTGACCACTAATGATGGTACAGGCAGGACGAATGTTTGAAACAAACCAGTGGGGGTAGTAGCAAAAGCAAACAAACCATAAGCAAGGGGGCACAGGGGAGATGAAATTGTAAATTACTAATGATGATATCAGGAATACTTATAAAATTAATGATACTAAGGATAATAAGGTAAGTACTGACTACAAGGAAAAGGGGGAAGTCTTTACATTTTGTTTCCCTCGCTACCCTCCCACCCATTAGTTTCACTCAACTATTGTCCCCATGACCACTCTAATGATGGTACAGGCAGGACAAATGTTTGAAACAAACCAGTGGGGGTAGTAGCAAAAGCAACAAACCTTAAGCAAAGAGGGGAACATGGTAAATGAAGTTGTAAATTAATAATGATGATATCCTTAATACTTTTCAAATTAATGATACTAAAGATAATAAGGGTAAGGTAATGATAGTAATAATAATAATGATCATAATAATAGTAGACATAATAATAATAATAATAATAATAATAATAATAATAATAATAATAATAATAATAATAATAAATAGTATAATAGATATATGATTCTATTTACTAAAGTGATAATCTTAGTAGTGGTGGTAGTATAGCACAACAAGTGCATTTAAAGCAAATCATTCCATAAATAGTAATTTGGAATGGGAGGAGTTGATTTTCTTTTCTCCTTTTTTCTTTTCCCCTTATCTATAAGGGTTGAAACCATCATTTTGAAACAAATAAAACAAGCATTTATATTTCCACTATTCTTTACATAAGGGATTTTCCATTGGTCTTTTGACCATATGTGATCTTTTTAGTCATTCACTCTCCATTCACTCACAGTTTCTTCTTTCTTTCTCGCACTCATGTATACCAAATTTGTAATACAATAAAGAAGAATACATATGATTTACTCTGGAAATAGTTGTGATATTTTGTGTGTGTACATAAAGGAAATTAAGTGTGTGTTATATGTGTGGTGTTTGTATCTGGCAAAGTTTCTGCAGGTCCATATAAGTTGTCTGTAGTAAGAAAGTGCTACCAGTAGTTTTGTATGTATGTCCTTAGCTGTCTTTGGTATAGTGTTGAGAAAAATTGCTTTATATATGTCGGTTTGTTTGCCTGTGTGCGTTTGTATGAGGTGTTTGAGTGTTGCGCGTGTGGCATTAATTGTTGGACATGTATAATAAATGTGCTCCTCTGTCTCTTGTGTGTTGTTTCTACATAATTGACATTGTTTGGATATGTATGCTTCTACCTGTGTTGTGGGGGTCATATTGTATAGCAGTCTAAATGTGATTTCTCTAGCTTTTGGAGTTATGTGTTTGTTGTGTAGGTTTGAAAAGGTGCATGTGAAGTCAGTTATGAAGTATTTGTGTCCTCTTTTAATCCTAAGCCTGATGGTGCTTGTTCTCTAACTAAATGTTTGTATATTGTGTGTGTTGTTTGCTGTATTAACTGTTCATGTCCTTTTATTGCCTGTATGCATGTCTGATAGAAAGTTGGCAGTTTTCCCTGGTAGTGTGCAGTTGCATTGTTAAGAGGTGTGAGATGTTTGATGTTGTGGCCTATGTAGTATAGTGCTAGTCTGTTCTGTTCTGGGTGTCTGATGATTTTACCTATGTGACTGATTCTAAGTGACAGTATTTTTGTCTGGATGTCCTGTAGTGTAATTCCCCCTTGTCCCTTGTCTTGTATGAGAGTTTTGTGCTGAATGCTGTGTATTGTGTTGGTGAAGATGAAGCGTCTGATTTGTATGTTTATGTTTGTGACGGTCTGTTTGGGAGGGTCCAGTACTGTCGCTAAATATATTATTTTGGGTAATATGTATGTGTTGACTATTGTGCTTCTGCCAAATATTGTGGATGTCTTGTACCTATACCTGTGTAACATGATCTGTTCGGTCAGTGCGTGCCATGTCTGTCTGTGTGTTTCTGTGGGATCACATGGAAATGTGATCCCATACAGCTTCATGGTGTCTATGTGTTTCAGATCTGGAGGGAAATCAGCCTTTTGTTTCCACTTTCCCAGACCCATTATCTGTGATTTCTGTACATTAATTTTGGCTCCACTGCCTTTTCCAAAATGGGTAAAGGTGTGGAGTATATTCCTTATTGATGTGTTGCTGGTGGGAAAGAAGGCAGTGTCATCTGCATAGGCGATGAGCTTCTGCTCTCCTATCCCATGCAGGAAGGTTCCTTTAATACTAGTGTCTTGCCTTATCTTCTCTAATAAAGGTTCTAGGGTGAGCACATACAGGAGTGGTGATAAGGGACATCCCTGTCTTACAGATCTCGTGAGCCTGAAGCTAGCTGTCAGTGAATGGTTCACCAACACTCTGCTCTCAGGGTTTTTATACAAGATCTGTATCCACTGCCTGTAGTATTCTCCTATGTTACAAAATTCTAGTGTCCTATGCAGGTATGTGTGGGAAATTCTGTCGAAGGCCTTTTCTTGATCCAAGGATAAGATGGAGGATGGACAGTCTTTCCCATGTGTGTAGTTGATTATGTCTCTAATGAGGTGTGTATGGTTGTGTATATTTCTGTCTTTGACACTGCACTGTTGGTCTGGGTGTATGAGTGTTGGCATGAAAGATTTAAGTTTGTTGGTGAGTGACTAACGAGAACTGGAGAACGTGAACAACGTGAAAATGGTGAGCGACAAATCTTAAGTCAATGTCAACTAGTAAACTAGTTTACTTAAACAAATCTTAAGGCGAAAGATGTATACGTTGTGAAGAGAAACCAGACAATGGGTAACTGATCTTTAGACAGACGTGGCCTAGCAGATAAAGAAATAAATAATTTACTAAACATTATTTATTATACAACAACTTGGTGCCTAAAATTTTAAATAATATTCAAAACTGTATATATCTTTATGATGTTAACATTTAATTCATACTTTCTAGAATATGAATAAAAGTGTTACAGGAATAAACATATACTTCTCTTGCAAAATAGCTGTCAGTACAAATATAGTGAAATCTACAATTGTTCCCCTTGAATGCTAAAGAAGTAAATATGCACTTATTTCTCTTGAAGTAAATAAAATAAAATTAGGTGAATATCCTTGAGAAGGCCGGCATCCCTGGTCTAGGTGTTACACGACTTTCTTCGTAATCCCGCACACTCTGTAACGTGACGTGACGTGCGCGATAATTGGTAACGGTTCTCTCCGCGTCGGTAACTTACGGGGTATTTGAGCCGGTCGCTCAGAAAGCAATGGCAAACCACCGATCGCAATCCTGCTAAGAAATTCAACAATCAGCTAAAAGATGCTGATGTTGACAGCGGTGTCCTGTAAAGGATATGTGAAAAAAAAATCCTTTACAGGGCGTTGCAGTCAACACCAGCATGTTCTGCTGTTGTGATCTCTTGGCAAGCCCACGCTCAGCAGTCCTCCATCGCTCCATCAGTTTGACCGGACATTTATTACTCCAGTGGGAGTCTTCCCCACAGACTGTACACACCGTACGGCGCCCTGGAACTGTGATGAAGAGACGGTGAAGCTTGTCTTTTACCCCGTCCAACTCCATGTCCACGTAATGTGGCAGAGGTTCTTTCGGGTTGCATAGAAGTAACCACTTATCCGTGCTGTTTTTAAGTTTATGCACTTCCGCATGTATATCTCCCGAAATGTCCGCGGCTATTTGCTTCACTGTCTCAATCTTTGCGGTTGTTGGCATCCAGTGAATCATAGCCTTGGTCTTTTCCTTCTCTATGTTTTCAATTACAATAGTTACTTTAGGATCCTGCAGTTCATGCTTCATCCCATGAAGCCGTTCATAATGAGCCGCCTTTGCTTCCGGTGTCAGCGTAGCGTACCATCTTTTAGGGTCCTCAAAACGGTAGATGGATTTTATCCCTTCCCTACCGATCCCGCAAGGCCCCCTCAAGATGCTCGCCATCAGCGAGTAGTTGAACCGGAATACATGAGGTCCTGATATAGAAAACACAAGTGTGTTCGCTTGATGGAAAGCTCCTCCTTCGAAACCTTCACTTGTGTTGACTTTGACACGTTTAACAATTTGGTTTTCCATCTTTGATAATCCGTGACAGAGGAAATCTTCAATACCCAAGCACAGATACAGATACACGTGGTGAAAACAATCGAAAACACTTCCACAAAATTGAAATCACTGATATATTTGAATAATCCGTGACAGAGGAAATTTTAATCCAGATCTACACGTGGTGATAAACTATCGAATTCACTTCCACAAAATTAAATCACTGATATTTTTTTTAAATAATCCGTGAAAGAGAAAATCTCTAATCCACATCTACACGTGGTGTTGACACCGGAAACAAGTCTCGACCAAAGAGGGGATTTTGGATCAGTATCAGACTATATCTGAAATGAAGGACGCGGCCAGGATTAGCCGGCATCTACCATTAAAAAAATCTTAATTTTTTTTTATTTTTTTTTTTTGGGGGGGGGGGGGGGGGGGGGTTCGGCGGTCACCCCAGTCTAGCTGGTAACCCCGCCTCCCCTTTTTTTTGGCGTGGACCCTTAGTCCCACTGTGAGCTGTTGCCCACAGTGGTCCACCGGGCCCACATTTAAAGTGATGCTTATGTGAGGTGGTTTGGATCCCCGGCCCCCGACCAGACCAGGCGCACTACTTCTGGGGGCATCAAATGCGTCTGATCTTAGCCGAAGGGCCGAGAACGATCATCCCGGCCTCCGACCAGACCAAGCGCACTACTGGAGGGGGGGGGGGGGCAGCACATGCACTTGAGCTTAGCCAAAAGGCCGAGAAGCAACTTGATGATAAAAAAATCTTAATTTTTTGTTATTTGTTTTAAACTTTTATTGAGTGTTGAAGAAACATTTGCATTTGTATTGTTCGTGTTGTTACAGAGCGTTGCATGTGCAAGTGTAGGTGACATATGCGCAAATCTTTACAACATTTGTTTCAACATTTTTACATTGGAAATGAAGGGTAACGGAAAACGAGTACAAACAACAACAGGACGGTAGTATACCATTATATTCCCTCTGCCACTCTTTCACCTGTCAGCTCCAACCCCACCAATACCATCATCACCACTTGGTAATGAGGAAAAGGGCAGTAAACCTTGTTAAAACCGACCGGTGAAGGCAGCAGCAGCATCAAAACGAACAGTATCGAAAAGGTGGGGGGGGGGAAGGGGGGGGGGGTTGTCAAGGAGTATTCTAGTTTACAATGCAGGAGGGGTAGTTGTTGCATTTGTATTGTTTGTGTTGTTACATGCGTACTGTGTGTTCAGTATTTGTGTGCGTGTTTTTACAGAGCGTTGCATGTGGGCGTGTAGGTGACATATGCGCAAAAATTACAAATATTTTATACATTTAAACATTTCTCCATTGACATTGTTGTAAGGAAATATTTTAAATCAAAAGCGTGATGGTAGCGGGCTGTTATTATTTTCCCCTGCCGCCCCGCTCTCCTGTCAGCTCTAAAAACTCCTACCAAGTACCATCACCCTCGGTGATGATAAACATGGCGGTGCGGAACTGAAACAAAACGGTGAGCGCGGCAGCAGTAATAACAATCACCGTATCAAAGGGTGGGAAAGTGGGATGTGATATTAATAATGATTACAATGATAATAATACAAATAACATCCAAATACATGAATAATATTATAATGACAAGGAATAAAACTGCTAGGGGTGATAAAATTAAAGGCAATGATAATAACAGCAATGATAATAGTACTAGTTAAACATGTGATTTCATGTGTTAAAATGATTTTTTTAGGAATGGTGTTTACATGAAATACATCTTATAATAATAATTACTAGGAATAAGAACTACTAAGGGTGATAACAGCAATGCTAATAATCACAATGATAAAATTTGTTATGATAATGATCACATTTTCCAAACATGTGATTCCATTTGCTAAAATGATTTTCTTAGAAATTTTGTTAAATTATGGCAGGTACATACAATAACAATTTCATCCTGCACCCTTCACTTAAAAAAATCTTAATTTTTTTTTTTTTTTTTTTTTAAGAAGGGCTCACGGTTCCCTAAGGGGCCAGAGCCGCCCCATTGGTCCCCGCGTCCCTGTGTGTCGGTTGTGTTGGGTGATCATCCCGGCCCCTGGCAAGATCAAGTGCTCGAACTATATACTTTGACCTTAGCCATAAGGTCGAGAAGCGATTAAGAAAATTTGGCTTTTACATGCCGGAAAAAAAATTTTCGGTCACCAGATCAGACCGAAGACAAATCTTAAGGCGAAAGATTTATACGTTGTGAAGAGAAACCAGACAATGGGTAACCTCTCTTAGACAGACGTGGCCTAACAGATAAAGAAATAAATAATTTACTAAACATTATTTATTATACCATAACTTGGTGCCTAAAACTTTAAACAGTATTCAAAACTGTATATATCTTTTATGATGTTAACATTCAATTTATACTTTCTATAATATGAATAAAAGTGTTACAGGAATAAACATATACTTCTCTTGCAAAATAGCTGTCAGTACAAATATAGTGAAATCTACAATTGTTCCCCTTGAATGCTAAAGCCGTAAATATGCAATTATTTCTCTTGAAGTAAATAAAATAAAATTAGTTGCATATCCTTTACAGGGCCGGCATTCCTGGTCTAGGTGTTACACGAGTTTCTTCGTAATCCCGCACACTCTGTAACGTGACGTGACGTGCGCGATAATTGGTAACGGTTCTCTCCGCGTCGGTAACTTACGGGGTATTTGAGCCGGTCGCTCAGAAAGCAATGGCAAACCACCGAGCGCAATCCTGCTAAGAAATTCAACAATCAGCTAAAAGATGCTGATGTTGACAGCGGTGTCCTGTAAAGGATATGTGAAAAAAAAATCCTTTACAGGGCGTTGCAGTCAACACCAGCATGTTCTGCTGTTGTGATCTCTTGCCAAGTCCACGCTCAGCAGTCCTCCATCGCTCTCCGAATGACCGGCATCCATACCACTTCATAAAAATACCAACGCAAGACGGTTTGCTGCCAAATCGTCTGCAGCTGTGTTTCTAACACGGGTATGCGGGATTACGAATTGCTTCTGTAACTCCTTCGCCTCGTAGCGAAAAAAGAAAACAAACTTATTCGTACTAACAAACCATTCTGTACACGACATCTTTTTAAGGTTGGTGTTGTTTAGCTTGTCCTCTGATGTCCACATTTTTTTCCCCTGTCAGCTTTCTTGGAACCTCTGTATTTTATGTATTTATGTATTTATTTATTTATTTTTGTTGCATGATTATGATATAGCCATGTACCACTCGAGCCGAAGTGCAGTAAGAACACAAGAAGGTATATCAGATATGTTTTAGCGCTCGTGTTAGTTTGCTGTCGTCACTCTCTGTTATATTGTCCTGATGTCCGTTCAATTTCAACTACAGGGACATTGTCGCAATCTTGTTAATATTTGTACAATACGTTGCAAGCAGATGTGCAGCATTCCATAATTTTCGCTACAGTCCAATATTTTATCTAGTTTCTTCTTCTACTTCTTGTGCGTTCATCCGGAGTGTCTTTTTTTTCGGACGTGCTTGCGTTGTGCCTTTTTACAGCAGAGCTGCGTTCTTGCGCCGTTAGGCCGACACATCCGACTTCTGCGGTTATCTAGTTTCTGATGGTAGGATTTCGAAAAATTAAAGTATTTCAAAATAAAGAAAAGTTGCATTGAAACTGAAGTTTACGACTCTACAGAACCAAACATCTGTAAAAGATAAGGTATTTGATAAAACAAATTTGTTGATAGTGCGCTTGTCTACTAAAACGGTTTGGTTTCAATCCCCAGCAGCAGCAGCAGGTTTACTGCTTTTTCAACCAGAACAACTGTGGCACCGACCCAGACTAATTAAAATTCAATGGCATCGTCACAACGTGAAGACAATTGACATGTAGGAGAAGCATGGGGAGACAAAGAGAGAAGATTCGCTCGTCATTGGTTGAGGAAGTAAATTACAAGTACCTCAGAAGTGGTAGTGGGTTCACACAATGGCGGGGGATACTGGTAATAAGAAAGGCTGACCCACACGCAAAAGTCAGTCCAGTTTGGGCAACGTTTGAGTTCACAGAGAAAAACAGACAATTTTTACGTGTAGTAGATTGCCGTTGTTTGCTGAACTACAGACGCTCATACCATCGAAATCAACGCAAGGCGGTCTGCTTTCAAATCGTCTACGGCTGATTTCGAACCTTTGACGTCGTATGTCGGGGAATTGTGGAAGGCGTTTACCACACCTAAGCCACAGAACCGGCTAGTTTAATTAAATGAAGATTAACTACGAAATTGTGCCCGTTTTTTATGTCCTTCGCAGTGGAGAATTCTCCCCCCCCCCCCCAATTCCCCCAAAGGGGGGGGGGGGATTTTAGTGTTTCCGGTGAGAGGGGATTAAGACCACAGATTGGCAGACTCAAAATGGCTTCAGGGACAATATCCTGGTTTTCTATTGAGCGTTTTGTTTGATGAAGCACAATTTTCTGGCATTCTGGTGTCGTGTATTAAGTGACAATTCTTTGACGTTTTAACTGTTTGTTTATTGTAATATGATTAATTTGGTGTGTCAATAAAATATTGTGAATATAAAAAAGAAAATGCTTTAATTTAAGTGTTAATATCCATCAGCATATTCATTTGCCATTAAATGTCTAAAACCACACTATAAAATTAATCTATGCATGTAAAGGTTATGTACAATTATGGAAGAAAACAAGGATTTTCAGTATTATATGCATGTTATTTTGAATGCACTTTTGAGGCTGACAATTTTGGAAAGGGGGAAATTCGTCTTTCGTTCGCTGGAAAGGGGGGAATGACATTCTGACATATGGTGAAAGGGTGCATGGGCCAAAGAAGGTTGAGAACCACTGTTCTAGGCAAATAGTACGCTTCAGTAGTGTGCCTGAATGGGACGCAAAAAATAATAACACTGTAACCGCTTAAAGTCGCTTAACAGTCGACAGGGTCGACTTCATTGCACCGGGTTTTATACTATATGGCTCGGTATCTTTCCGCACCGACGGAAAGCGTCGCACAAGGCACGAACTCCGTAGCTCTAGCGACTCCCACAGTAGTCTCCAAAAAATTTCACTCGTGAACCGAAGGACGCGGCCCGGATTCGAACCCACAACCTTCAAAGCCCCAGTCAAACGGCTTGACCACTTCGCCACGGAGACTCCCTGGCAACAGAGTTACACATAATCGTCGTCATCATCATCACCAAGCAAGACCTTGCCAGAATGTCACTCTCATCGTGTTCCACAGACAAGATTCTCAAACCTTTGCCACTCCCCCGATGTGTCTCCACCTTGCCGTGGTGGGGGAGCTTGCGTGTCCCATCGACCCCATGTGCTAGCCGATGGATGAAAACTACATATCGGACAGCTTATGGGATAGGGGCCAGACTAAGAGAGACACAACCTGCTGCTCTGCAGGTAGACTGAGGATAGCAGTCAAAAGATTAAATCAGGCGCACGAAGGCAGAAGTTCTTGGTCCGGACAATACTCTAAGGCTCTCTGCGAGGGTTTAGGCCGAACTCCTCTTAGCCACAAACCCTCGGATGTGAGAGCCGGGCCGATACCCACCTAACGAAAAATAGTGGTGAGATTACTGAGCACGCTACATGCCCAGTTCTGATA
Organism: Cepaea nemoralis; assembly: GCA_014155875.1. Taxonomy (NCBI): domain Eukaryota; kingdom Metazoa; phylum Mollusca; class Gastropoda; order Stylommatophora; family Helicidae; genus Cepaea; species Cepaea nemoralis. The sequence continues at coordinate 56,508 of JACEFZ010021384.1, forward strand.
CTTGTTCGAAGGCTCTCAGCTGGGGGTTATGATGGATTCCCGGATGAGAGGGCCTGGCCGTTTCTCGTTCACTGCTGCACGGAGGTAAGGTGCTGAGCCGGCAGCACATGTAGCCTACCTCATGACCGAGTACAAAAAGGCAGAAAAGTGCCCCAGTTGAATGAAATGGTTACGAACACTGTCTATCACTCGTAGAGAGTGTAGACAAAAGTGGAAAAACGTCTCAACACGAAATGGAACGCACGTCTAGCGAATCCATTGCGTAGTCCGAAGTCCGAAGCGATAGCTTACCGAGTGGATGTCGTCCGCAGTCTGACCATTCCTGGTGTGTGCTTGAGCGACCAGTGGCAAGCGAGATGCCCAACACATGGAAGTGAGGAACTAAAGCAGCCGTGAGCAGGACGTGGCAACTCCTTGGGTGAGCCCAGTCTCAGAGCAATATGTGCCGGCTCTGCAATTATGGAAGCCTCCTTGGATAGCAGGGAACGCCCATGGTCTGCCCCTGCCTTCCCTTGAGGGTTGACAGTGATGTCGTTGATCGTTCTATCTTGACCAGCTGAGATGTGGGCGACATCACAACAATAAGTCTAACGTGTCTCGAAACCCGAGGAAGGCTAACCTCATTAAAAAATGCCCGCTGAAGTCGGAAGTGCCGTCCTACGGGTGGCAAACTAAAAATTGGCACTACGCATTTACGTCCGAGTGAAATGTCTCGTCCGAATGTCTTTCGTGCTAGGAACAGCTCTGACTACCTAGTTTCCGAATGCCGCTCTTGTTCGGAACAGCTCTGACAAGGTAGTTTTCCGAATGTCCGCCGTGCCTGGAACAGCTCTGCCGGGCACAAGGACAAGCACATGTCCGAAAACTCGCTGAGTGGATACCGTCTGCAGACCTGTCTGGTTTGTGCGGGAACGACCCGGGGAGAACGAAATGCCCAATATATTGAAGTGAGGAATTAAAGCAGCCATGAGCAGGACGTGACGATTCCCTCGGTGAGCCCAGCACCAGAGCGTTATGTGTCGGCTCTGCAATTATGGAAGCCACCCAGGATGGCGGAAAATGCTATGGACTGTCCCTGCCTTCCTTTGAGGGACGACCGTTGTCTTCGACCGTTCCAAATTGGCCAGCTGGGTTGTGGACGGTACCACAAAAGTGAGAGTCTCCCAGGAATGCTAACCTGGTCCAAAAATGAACGCAAAAGCCGGATGTGTTGACCTAAGGGTTTCGACCCAAGGTTGCCTAACGCACACCGCAATCACTATCTGAAAAAACACTCCGGATGAACGCAAAGAAGAAGAAGAAGAAACCTTTGCCAGTTTTCCTGCGGGCGTCCGATCTCACTACCCAGAGACCAGGGGAAATTTTATTACTGGAAGTCCACGGGGATTTTTTAAATAAATCCCGGTCCTCACCGGGGCCTGAACACGGGACCTCCAGCACTCGAGGCGGACACCATACATCGAGACCACTCACTCCACTCATACACTTGCCGGACCGACAGGCATCCATTGCCATGATGTCACTTCCGGTCCCCAGCATGGCGGTTAGGCATTGAACCGCTACGGCCTCTGGAGTATTTATCCTTGTGTCATGCGGTTTGCATTCACATTTTACTCATATTGGACTGGCAGTGTATAGTTCCGTCGTCCTGCTACGAGTGAGTGCGTGGCGCGACACTGTGAGCTGTGACATTCATGTGGAATGCTTTTACGTCTGACAGCTTTTGTTTGTACAGTGAACTACATGTTCGGAACAATGGCTACCGGCTGATGCTGAATTGACTGATTTGCCTTTTCGGTTCACGAATGCATTTTTCAGGAGACTCCTAGGAGTCGACGTTGGAGCTATGGAGTTCGTGCTTTGTGCGGCGCTTTCGGCGAGTCTCCCTGCGGTAAAATACCGAGCCATGTGAGAAAACCCGGGTCAATGAAGTCTTTCTGGTGGCTGCCTGTTCCATCGACGATGAATTGTAATTTTAGTGGATGACTTTTGTGTTGGCATTCTGACGGCGGTTTTCATAAGTTTGGTTGTGATGTTACTATATTTGGTCTAACTTTTTCTCATTTGGTTGAGAATTTTCCAACTTTTTATAAGTCTGGACGAGATATTTCTCTCTTTGGCTGATATTTTTTCACATTTGGCTATCAAATTTTCTTACTTGGCCAAAACGTTTCCTATCTGGCTAACAACTTTTCCTAGTTTGCATACGTGTGACCGAACTATTTCTGCATTTGTCCGACATTTTTCACATTTGGGTAACAGATTTTCCTACTTGAACAAGGTTGTTGTTTTTTTCCTTTGGCTAACAAAGTTTCCTAGTTTTCATAAGTTTGATCGATGTATTTCGTTACTTGGTCATTATTTTTCCTCTTTGAGTAACACATTTCCCTAGTTGGTCAATATATTTCCCGTTTTTAGTTATCAATTTTCCTATTTTTTATATGTTTGGTTGAGATATTTCTGTATTTGGCCTAACTATTCCCATTTGGCAAATAGTTCTCCTACCTTTTTATAATTCTGGCGAGATATTCCTCTCTTTAGGTGATATTTTTCACAATTGGCTATCAAATTTTTTTACTTGGGCAATATTTTTACTATTTGGCTAACAAATTTTTCCTAATTTTAATAAGTGTGGACGAGGTATTTCTGTATTTGGCTGACATTTTTTTTTTTTTCACATTTGGCTGACAGATTTTTCCTACTTGACCTAGGTGTTTTTTTTCGCTTTGGGTAACAAAGTTTTCCTACTTTCCTAAGTTTGGTTGGGCTGTTACTATACTTGGTCTAACTTTTTCTCATTTGGTTGAGAATTTTCCTTCTTTTTATAAGTTGGAACGCGATATTCCTCTCTTGGCTGCTATTTTTTCACCTTGGCTATCAAATTTCCCTACTTGGGCAATATTTTATCCTGTTCGAGTAACACATTTTTCCTAGTTTGTATACGTGTGGACGAACTATTTCTGTATTTGCCCCACATTTTTCACATTGGGTAACAGATTTTCCTACTTGACCTAGGTTTTTTCCCCCCCTTTGGTTAACAAAGTTTTCCCCACTTTTCATTAGTTTGAGTTAGATATTTTTGTATTTGGCCTAACTTTTCCCATTTGGTTGACATATTTTCCTAATATTTATAAGTTGGGCCGAGCTATTCCTCTCTTGCTATTTGTTTTACATTTGGGTATCACATTTTCCTACTTTCACATTTTGGTAACAAAGTTTAGTTTTCTTTAGGTACCTTGTTTAGTGTTTGTGTCAGCTTCTAGTGTTCGTGTCAGCGATTTTTCATTGGTTGTTTCAGTTTTCATTGTGTGTGTGTGTGTGTGTGTGTGTGTGTGTGTGTGTGTGTGTGTGTGTGTGTGTGTGTTATTTTGCCGTGTCATTTTTATTATTTTTGTTTAGTCACTGTTGTATCTGTCTTTGTGTGTGTTACATTTTAACGATTATGTCATTTTTTTTTTAATATTGTTTTTGTCAGTTTTCATTGTTTGGGTCTGTGCCTTATAATCCTATCAGTTTTTTTTTTTTGTTTTTTTTTTTTGTTTTTTTTTGGAGTGAGCATATTGTGAAGTTAGTGAGCGCCTATTTGTCGACAGTGATGGACATGACAACCGATGACCTCATAAGTTTTGTACGTTACACTGTATTCGACGCCATTTTTGCCTTGTCGTTGCCTTTTAAGTGTCGTATCGTTGTTTGCTCGTAATGGGCATGCTGTCGCTTTGAGAAATGATCGATATCTCACAATTAGCCTTTTTCGCGGCACTGGAGACACTATCAATAAGATGATAGAGTGGTGGGTTATGACTTCATCACCTCTTAGAACTACAAAAGACATATATTTCAGTAACACCTTACATGGCATACAACACAAACTAGCTTTATACTACATACGATATACAAATACTTAGTGAAACAACAAGCACCCTCGCTACTCTACTACTACTACTACTACTACTACTACTACTACTACTACTACTACTACTACTACTACTACTACTACTACTACTACTACTACTACTACTACTACTACTACTACTACTACTACTACTACTACTACTACTACTACTACTACTACTACTACTACTACTACTACTACTACTACTACTACTACTACTACTACTACTACTACTACTACTACTACTACTACTACTACTACTATTTTTTGTTACTATTACTACTACTACTACTAATGCTACTCTAATGCTTCTACTACTATTTTTTTACTATATTACTACTGCTACTACTAATGCTACTGTTATACTACTACTACTCCATCTCTACCTCTTCTGTTTCTCTCTTTTTCAATAATACTACTACCAATAATGCTACTACCAATACTACTACTACTACTACTACTACTACTACTACTACTACTACTACTACTACTACTACTACTACTACTACTACTACTACTACTACTACTACTACTACTACTACTACTACTACTACTACTTCTACTACTACTACTACTACTACTACTACTACTACTACTACTACTACTACTACTACTACTACTACTACTACTTTTACTACTACTACTATTATACTACTTGTATCATTGGTGTCGGATATCATAGTGTATGGATTGTCATACTCACCCACGCCAGGTGATAAATCTCTTGCTGATGCTGATGTTAGTACTACTGGTCCTATTGGTACTACGACTACCACCATTGCATGAAGATAATACCGTTAATGGGGTTCATGTAGCTGTGAGTCATCCCGTGAATTGTTAAAAGCTGTCGGGGGAACGCAATGTGTGGGGGGTACGTCCGTTGGTAAGGACACGTGCTGATGATAATAATTAGTACTATTGTTGGTATTGCTGCTACTAATACTACTACTACAAATATACTACTATACTACTACTACTACTACTACTACTACTACACTATACTACTATACTACTACTACTTTCTTTCTACTATACTACTACTACTACTACTATACTACTACTACTACTACCCCAAAACTACTACTACTACTACTACTACTACTCTACTACTACTAAAACTACTACTACTAATACTACTTACTACTACTACTACTACTACTACTACTACTACTACTACTACACTACTACTACTACTACTACTACTACTACTACTACTACCATTACAAATACCACCTAACATGGCCCTTGATGATGATGACTAATATTACTACAAACAACTCTACTATTATTACTATACAACCACGCCCATTGTAGACAATGGCGATAAAAGTATTAGAACCTACTCGCCCCGATCAGCGCCATCCTTCCCACAGCAGACAGTTTTTACTTCATGACTGAGACACCTCAACCTCTAGACCTAACAACTTGACCACCTCTTGATCATCACCATGTCACTAGACCTACTCTCCTCTGCAATTTATGTGGGCACTCGACCCAAATTTACCACCGCTTGACCACCACTTGACCACTACTTGACCACATCTTGATCATCATCGTGTCACTACCCCGTACTCCCCCCTCAATTTAAGGGGTAACTTAACCACTTGACCACCCCCCTTTACCCCTCCTTGACCACTACTTGACCACCTCTTTATCATCACTGCATACAAGACAATTCTCCTCTACAGTTTTAGGGTTATTTGACCACTTGACCACCGCTTGACCCCCAAATTGACCACTACTTGACCAACCCCTTGATCATCACCGTGTCACTACCATTTTATTTCACCTATTCTCCTCTATATATTAAGTGGTCACTTGACCACCCCTTGACCACTTGACCACTGCTTGATCACTACTTGACCACGTCATCGAGCACTTTAACCACTACCGTTTCACTATACCTACTCTCCTCTACAATTTAAGGGGTCACTTGACCACTTGACCGCTACTTGACCACGGCTTGTCCATCACCTGAGCACTACTTGACCACCTCATCGCTCACTTATCCACAGCCATGTAACTACACCTACTTCCCTGTACAATTTAAGCGGTCACTCGACCAGGGTTTACCACCCCCTTGACCACTACTTGACCACTATTTGACCATGTCATTACTTATTTTACCATAAATTTTTCACTAAACGTATTTTTCCCCACAATTTAAGTGTTCAGTCGACGACTTGATCACTGCTTGAAACCTCTTGATCACTAATTTTCCACCCTTTTAAACATCACCATATCCTTTCAAATACTTTCCACTAAAATTTTCCTCACTTGACCACTGCTTGACCAATACTTGACCACGTCATCGCTCACTTTAAACCCCCACATCACTACACATACCCTCCCATACAATTTAAAGGGGCACTTGACCACTTGAACACTGCTTGACCCCTACTGATCACTACTTGACCACTAATTTACCACCCTTTAATCATCACCATATCATTACAATTACTTTCCACTAAAATTTCCTCACTGACCACCACATGCCACTGCTTGACCACTGCTTGAAAAACCCCCCTTTTAAAATTACCCAAAAACCCTTTAAATTTTATTCCCCCCATTTTTCCCCTTTAAAAAAAAAACCCCCAAAAACCCCTTCCCACTTTAAATTTCGGTTTTCCCCCTTGGGAAAAACCAAATGCTATTTTTCTTGGCATTTTTTGGTTCCGGACATTTTCACATTTTTTGGGTTTAAACAGATTTTCCTACTTGAACAAGGTTGTTTTTTTTTTCCTTTGGCTAACAAAGTTTCCTAGTTTTCATAAGTTTGATCGATGTATTTTGTTACTTGGTCATTTTTTTTCCTCTTTGAGTAACACATTTCCCTAGTTGGTCAATATATTTCCCGTTTAGTTATCAATTTTCCTATTTTTTATATGTTTGGTTGAGATATTTCTGTATTTGGCCTAACTTTTTCCCATTTGGCAAATAGTTCTCCTACTTTTTATAATTCTGGCCGAGATATTTCTCTCTTTGGGTGATATTTTTCACAATTGGCTATCAAATTTTTTTACTTGGGCAATATTTTTACTATTTGGCTAACAAATTTTCCTAATTTTAATAAGTGTGGACGAGGTATTTCTGTATTTGGCTGACATTTTTTTTTCACATTTGGCTGACAGATTTTCCTACTTGACCTTGGTGTTTTTTTCGCTTTGGGCAACAAAGTTTCCTACTTTTCATAAGTTTGGTTGGGCTGTTACTATACTTGGTCTAACTTTTTCTCATTTGGTTGAGAATTTTCCTTCTTTTTATAAGTTGGAACGCGACATTCCTCTCTTTGGCTGCTATTTTTTCACCTTTGGCTATCAAATTTCCCTACGTGGGCAATATTTTATCCTGTTCGAGTAACACATTTTCCTAGTTTGTATACGTGTGGACGAACTATTTCTGTATTTGCCCGACATTTTTCACATTTGGGTAACAGATTTTTCTACTTGACCTAGGTTTTTCCCCTCCTTTGGTTAACAAAGTTTCCCTACTTTTCATTAGTTTGAGTTAGATATTTTTGTATTTGGCCTAACTTTTTCCCATTTGGTTGACATATTTTCCTAATATTTATAAGTTGGGCCGAGCTATTCCTCTCTTGCTATTTGTTTTACATTTGGGTATCACATTTTCCTACTTTCACATTTTGGTTAACAAAGTTTAGTTTTTCTTTAGGTACCTTGCTTAGTGTTTGTGTCAGCTTCTAGTGTTCGTGTCAGCGATTTTCATTGGTTGTTTCAGTTTTCATTGTGTGTGTGTGTGTGTGTGTGTGTGTGTGTGTGTGTGTGTGTTATTTTGCCGTGTCATTTATATTATGTTTGTTTAGTCACTGTTGTATCTGTCTTTGTGTGTGTTACATTTTAACGATTATGTCATGTTTTTTAAAAAATTGTTTTTGTCAGTTTTCATTGTTTGGGTCTGTGCCTTATTATCCTATCAGGTTTTTTTTTTTTTTTTTTTTTTTTTTTTTGAGTGAGCATATTGTGAAGTTAGTGAGCGCCTATTTGTCGACAGTGATGGAATGGACAACCGATGACCTCATAAGTTTTGTACGTTACACTGTATTCGACGCCATTTTGCCTTGTCGTTGCCTTTTAAGTGTCGTATCGTTGTTTGCTCGTAATGGGCATGCTGTCGCTTTGAGAAATGATCGATATCTCACAATGAGCCTTTTTCGCGGCACTGGAGACACTATCAATAAGATGATAGAGTGGTGGGTTATGACGTCATCACCTCTTAGAACTACAAAAGACATATATTTCAGTAACACCTTACATGGCATACAACACAAACTAGCTTTATACTACATACGATATACAAATACTTAGCGAAACAACAAGCACCCTCGCTACTCTACTACTACTACTACTACTACTACTACTACTACTACTACTACTACTACTACTACTACTACTACTACTACTACTACTACTACTACTACTACTACTACTACTACTACTACTACTACTACTACTACTACTACTACTACTACTACTACTACTACTACTACTACTACTACTACTACTACTACTACTACTACTACTACTACTACTACTACTACTACTACTACTACTTTTTTGTTACTATTACTACTACTACTACTAATGCTACTCTAATGCTTCTACTACTATTTTTTTACTATATTACTACTGCTACTACTAATGCTACTGTTATACTACTACTACTACTCCATCTCTACCTCTTCTGTTTCTCCCTTTTTCAATAATACTACTACCAATACTGCTACTACCAATACTACTACTACTACTACTACTACTACTACTACTACTACTACTACTACTACTACTACTACTACTACTACTACTACTACTACTACTACTACTACTACTACTACTACTACTACTACTACTGCTACTACTACTACTTTTACTACTACTAATATTATTACTACTTGTATCCATGGTGTCGGAGATCATAGTTTATGGATTGTCATACTCACCCACGCCAGGTGATAAATCTCTTGCTGATGCTGATGACTAGTACTACTGGCCCTATTGGTACTACGACTACCACCATTGCATGAAGATAATACCGTTAATGGGGGTTCCTGTAGCGTGAGTCATCCCGTGAATTGTTAAAAGCTGTCGGAGATCGCAATGTGTGGGTGGTACGTCCGTTGGTAAGACAAGTGCTGATGATAATAATTAGTACTATTGTTGGTATTTTAACTACTACTACTACTACTACTACTACTACTACTACTACTACTACTACTACTACTACTACTACTACTACTACTACTACTACTACTACTACTACTACTACTACTACTACTACTACTACTACTACTACTACTACTACTACTACTACTACTACTACTACTACTACTACTACTACTACTACTACTACTACTACTACTACTACTACTACCATTACAAATACCACCTAACATGGCCCTTGATGATGATGACTAATATTACTACGAAACAACTCTACAATTATTACTATACAACCACGCCCATTGTAGACAATGGCGATAAACGTATTAGAACCTACTCGCCCTGATCAGCGCCATCCTTCCCACAGCAGACAGTTTGATACTTCATGACTGAGACACCTCAACCTCTAGACCTAACAACTTGACCACCTCTTGATCATCACCATGTCACTAGACCTACTCTCCTCTGCAATTTATGTGGTCACTCGACCAATTGACCACCGCTTGACCACCACTTGACCACTACTTGACCACATCTTGATCATCATCGTGTCACTACACGTACTCTCCCCATCAATTTAAGGGGTAACTTAGACCACTTGACCACCCCTTGACCACTCCTTGACCACTACTTGACCACCTCTTGATCATCACTGCATCACAAGACAACTCTCCTCTACAATTTTAGGGTTATTTGACCACTTGACCACCGCTTGACCACCACTTGACCACTACTTGACCACCTCTTGATCATCACCGTGTCACTACCATTTCATTACACCTATTCTCCTCTATATTTTAAGTGGTCACTTGAACACCCCTTGACCACTTGACCACTGCTTGATCACTACTTGACCACGTCATCGAGCACTTTAACCACTACCGTTTCACTATACCTACTCTCCTCTACAATTTAAGGGGTCACTTGACCACGGCTTGACCGCTACTTGACCACGGCTTGACCATCACCTGAGCACTACTTGACCACTATTTGACCATGTCATTACTTATTTTACCATAACTTTTTCACTACACGTACTGTCCCCGACAATTTAAGTGTTCAGTCGACGACTTCACCACTGCTGGACCACCTCTTGATCACTAATTTACCACCCTTTAATCATCACCATATCATTACAACTACTTTCCACTAAAATTTTCCTCCCTTGACTACCACTTTACCACTGCTTGACCACTAATTTACCACAAATTAATCATCATCATATCATTACAACTACTTTCCACTACAATTTTCCTCACTTGACCACTGCTTGACCACTACTTGACCACGTCATCGCTCACTTTAACCACCACATCACTACACATACCCTCCCATACAATTTAAAGGGTCACTTGACCACTTGAACACTGCTTGACCACTACTTGATCACTACTTGACCACTAATTTACCACCCTTTAATCATCACCATATCATTACAATTACTTTCCACTAAAATTTTCCTCACTTGACCACCACATGACCACTGCTTGACCACTGCTTGACCACTAATTTACCACCCTTTAATCATCACCATATCATTACAACTACTTCCACTAAAATTTCGTCACTTGACCACTGCTTGATCATTACTTGACCACTTGAGGTGGGAAATCGATAAATGGTTGATTTATAGAGTCCTCCACCTCCACAAAAAAACGGGCGGCTTTAGCCCGACTTACACTACTCATGGCTCGGTATTTTACCGCAGGGCGACTCGCCTAAAGCGCCGCACAAAGCACGAACTCCATAACTCCAACGTCGACTCCCAGGAGTCTCCTGAAAAATGCATTCGTGAAACGAAAATTCAAATCAGTCAATTCAGCAACAGCCGGTAGCCATTGTTCCGAACATGTAGTTCACTGTACAAACAAAAGCTGTCGGACGTAAAAACATTCCACATGAATGTCACAGCTCACAGAGTCAATAAAATGATAGTTCTATTATATCATTTTAGGTCTTCTATTTTGTGCAAGCACCCATATTTTTTTTTTTTCAACTTTTATTTCATACAAAGCAATATGTATTTACAAGTTGTAGTGTGTGTTTCTTTTGTTTGTGTATATTACAGAGCGTTGCCGTTTGTTAGTGTTAAGTGTGACATTGTGAATAAAACATATACATACATATATACAGTTATGTTAATATGACATTTGTGGCATAGTGCATGTAGATACACATTCCTTGCATATGCTTCACTTCCACTTCCGCAAGCGGAATGCATGAAACACCTGTCCATCTCTCTCTCTCTCTCTCTCTCTCTCTCTCTCTCTCTCTCTCTCTCTCTCTCTCTCTCTCTCTCTCTCTCACACATACACACGCACACACACGCACACACAATCTCATGCTTTCTGGAGACCGCAGTACATTTAAATGCCCCGCGCTTGGACAATAAACTTTAAACTATCATTTCCATTAAAATGTGGCTTCCTTGTAATTTCTGGGTCAATAAGCTCCCGAGGCGAAGGCCGTTGGTGTTGCTGCCTGATGACATATTTCAGGGTGACGCTCTAGTCCATGATGTCATTTGTTTGGGGGACAAGAATCAGGGATTTACTACTAGCAATTAGGGTCCATGGTCTGTCCCCAGGGAGATAATTGGTTCAAAATTGTGATAGTGTCTGGGTGTTTTATACAATGGGAAGGACTTAACACCTGGCCACTAAAAGCCACCTTAGCTTACTGGGTACTTAAAGGGCTCATCGAATTTGTTTATACACTGGTGGTGCATATTTTTCTTTTGAAAACTATCATTACCGTATAACATCATTTTAATACTTAAGGTACCGACTTGGTTTAAAGACTGCTGCACGCACGCACGCGCGCGTGCGCGCACACACACACTCGTACACATGCGCGTGCAAATTCATGCACCACGCACGCACACACACCTGCCTCCACCCACAGACGCATACATATGTTACTGCCAACGGCACAGACACCCATCCACAATATATTTCATATTGCACATTCAAATATAATAATGGGAAAATTAATAATATTAGTAGTATTAATAATAATAGTATTAATAATAATAATAATAATAATAATATAATTGTAAGATTATTAATACCATCAATAAATACATTTACAGTTGTAGTATCCTTTATTTAAAACAAGTTATTTGCTTCTTCTGTAATATGTGCTGTCTTCAGCCAAATATTTTACTAGATTTGCGCTTGTGGGGCTAAGATTAGAATGTTTGCGACTTTTTGTTGATAAAGTTGTTGGACAATTTCTTTGTTGATTGTTCTGTAATTATATAATGCTTTGTTTCTTAATGTCCATATAAGATGTCTGTACTCTGCCAATAGAACAAGTAGTTTTGTGTGGATGTCTTGTGTGGAGTAAGGAATGGAATTTATCATGACTGCTTTTTAAACTTAAGTTCTTTGTTTCGCATGAGTGTTTAGGATGTTTTGTAGGAGATTTCTTGTAGGCATGATTTTGTCGCATTCGTAATAGATGTGCTCTTCTGATTCTCGGACGTTCCGTCTGCAAAGCTGACACTGTAGTATTTGTTTAGTTATTTTTGCTGTTCTCTCTGTTGTTGGGGTCATGCTGTAAACAAGCCTGTATGTAATTTCCTTTGCTTTTGGGGTAATCTGCTTGATGTGAATATTAGAGAAAATTTCGGTATAATCTTTTATGAAATATCTATGTCCTCTTTTAATTCTGATGTGTACCGGAGTTGCTTGTAATTTAACTAAATGCTTGTAGATTGTATGTGTTTTCTTGTGTAGTAATTTTTCATGTCCTTTAATGGCTGAAATACATGTGTTGTAAAATGGTGGGAGAGTGCCAAAGTAATGTGAGGATGTATTCCTAATAGGTTTTAAACAAGATAGCCTAATTCCAATGTAAAAGTGTGCTAAAAAGTGTTTTCTGGGTGTTGTAGGATTTCGCCTACGTGTGTGATCCTAAGTGCTTGTATTTTGGTTGTTATGTCTTGGAGGGCGATACTTCCATCTTTCTTGTCTTGCATGAGTGTAGTATGTTTGATACTGTAGATGGTGCTGCCAAACACAAAGCGTCTGATCTCTTTGTTTATGTTTGTGACAGTTTGACGTGGGGGATCTAGGACTGTGCACAGATATAGTATTTTTGGAATTATATATGTATTAACAATGGTACTTCTACCAAATATGGTAGTTGTTTTGTTTTTGTACCTCTGCAACATATCTGTTATTTTGCTTCTCTAGATTTTGCCATGTGTCTTTGTGTGTCTGATTTGGTTGACATGGGAAGACTATTCCGTACAATTTTACAAGATTTTTTTATGTTAAGTCAAATGGAAAATCCGCCTAATATTTCCATTTGCCTAAACCCATTATATTAGATTTTTGGACGTTTAATTTTGCCCCACTCCCTTTACCTAAAAACGAGAACGTTTCCAAAATGATCCGAACAGATTTTTCAGTTGTCGGAAAGAAAATGGTATCGTCCGCATAAGCACGCAGCTTGTGTTCACCCTTCGCTGGTATGAACGTGCCCCTTACATTGTCGTCCTGTCGTATCTTTTCTAGAAGTGGCTCAAGAGCGACAACGTACAGTAATGGGGACAAGGGACATCCCTGTCTCACTGACCTAGTCAACCTGAAAGAATTGGTTAGGGTATGGATTTAATAGAATCCGACTTTCCGGTTTCAAATATAAAATTTGACCCATGTCCGAAAATAATTTCCCACGTTGCAGTGTGAGAGAGTTTTGTGGAGGTATGAGTGAGATATTCTGTCGAATGCTTTTTCTTGATCTAAAGAGAGAATTGAGGACTGACAATTTTTCAGATGTGTGTAGTTGATGATGTCCCTTATGAAGTGTGTATGTTATTGGATATTCCGGTGTTGCACACTACGTTGCTGGTCTTCATGAATGAGAGGTGCCATTACTGGTTTCAATTTATTCGTCAAAGTCTTTGTTAAAATCTTGTAGTCTACGTTTAATAGCGAGATCGGTCTGTAACACTTTAAAAGTGTCTTGTCGGTGTTCTCCTTCGGAATAAGAGTGATGTAAGACGTGTTGAAACCGGAAGGGAGTTCTCGTTTGTGAAAAGATTCAGAGAATACTGTTAGTAAAAGGGGACCTAGAAGAGGAAAGAAAAACTGATAGAATTCATCGGTAATACCGTCAGGGCCAAGCGATGTGCCTTTCTGCATTCCGTGAACCGCTTGTGTTATATCTGTTAGTGTTAATTCAGTATCTAGTGTTAGTTTCTGTTCCTCTGTAAGTTTTTTGGTGAATTTCATAAAGTTTTCTTGTACGTGCGCCTGTGTGTTTTCCTCTGTGTAAAGGTTTTTATAATAATCTTCAAAGGCTAATGATATTGGTTGTGGCTCGACTTGTATATTTCCTTCCCTGTCAATTATCTGGCCTATCTGTCTGCTGCGCTGTATGTTTTGTTCTAAAGCTAGGTAGTGTTTACTAGGTATCTCTTGTGTTATTGTTTGTAACTTTTTTCGTAGTAAAGCTCCCTGAAATCGGTGATGTCTGTGAAGATCTAATTCTTCCTGTAATGCTATGATGTGTGGTGAATTTTTGTCTGTCTGTAGTAACAGCTTAATTGCCTTTTCCATACTTTTTCTTGTTGTAGTTTTTGCTTGTGTATTACTGCTGCTAGTGTTTGTGTTCTCTCTCGAATAGTTTGTTTAAGTGTTTCCCAGAATTCTCGCGCATTACCCTCTGGTATATCGCTTGTGTATGTGAGGATCAGTTTTGTTATGCAATCTACATAATCCTGATTTTGTAAAAGTGTGCTGTTAAATTTTCAATGGGGAGATCTTCTAAGATGTGGTGTTGCTTGTCCTGTGTTTATTGTTGCAACTACAGCCTTATGATCTGTGACGTTCAGTGTCTCCTGTAAATGCTTGACTTGTGTTATATGATGTGTTATGGGCGCATAAGTTCTATCTAATCGCGCTTCTCTGTTAGGCGCATTGTTTGTGTGTGTTGTACCTGTTCCATGAGGATGCGTCTGCCTGTGTGCGTCTGTTAGCCCATAAATATCTAAAAATGTTTGCAATGTGTCTAACTGATGTTCCTCCTTCCCTATTGTGTTTCTAATTTGCATTCTTACATCTCCATTTATAAGGTCATGCGCCGAAAGTACACAGTTAAAGTCACCCCCTAAAATGATGTTGGGACCCCGATATGAGCGTGATAATAAATTTGCCAGTGTTTGGTAGAAGAGCGGCTGATTTCTTTAGTCAGGCGGTGCGTGTATGTTAACAATTGTGTATTTATGTATGTTATTTCCCACCTGTACTATAGCTATCCTACCCTGGCAGTTCCTGTCCTTCTCTATAATCTGCCACCTGTCCGATGTCTTTATTATTGCTGTACCAAATCCGATATGTTGAGTACTAAGACTAATACATGAGTGTCTTAGACCTAAGCATGTTGTGATATATGAAGCGTGTTCGTCGGTGTTAACGTTAGTGTCCTGTATGAGTATAAAATCAGGTTTATATTTGTGTATGAGTGGTATAAGATGATTAATTTTGGATCTTATACCTCGAATGTTAATACTCATTATTTTAATTTTCGCTGAGATTTTTGTTGTAATATAAGAAAAGGTTGAGTATAATTATGTTTCTTGTTTCAAACTGTCTGTATTCATGTTATCATTTCTGGAGATAGTCAGTAGATTCCTTCACCGGGCTTTAAATATCTAAGTCAATAACGAGGCATGGAGAAGAATCATACAGGTTTCTTTGTCGGGGTGGTGTGTTGATGTTATCACAGTCTCTTCCGGTCATGGCGCTGGTCGTTATCTGTTCAGTATAATTACTTACACATTTCACCCATATGATAAATACATGTTTGTAGTTTATTAGCAAACGTTGTAATCATTTTCATCATCCCTGATGCATACGTCTAAGGGCAATAATTCAAATTTAATATATTGTAATAATATAATAGAATATTTCTTTATTAATTTCACAAATATTATTGTTCATAACATTTTAAAATACATACACATTCTTTTATGCTGTAATGCAGTTTTGGGAAATTTTCTTTTATTTCTGAAAAGTAACTTATAAATTATTTTACAACATCGATAATATATTAATCCTGTTTTTCTCTTACTTAATGTCCTTCGTGTGTTGTGTAAGAAATTGTTTTATGTAGCAACGTAACTTAAAATTTCTGGTTTCTCTTCACAACGATTATAGGAAACTATGTCTTCCTGTACTTGATAGTCTACCTACGGTTACACTAAAAAACATTAAACAGCCGATTGTAAATTATTACCTTATAATCTTTATTAATTATGCAACATATTTCTGGGAGGAGCCAACTTTTCGTAGAAGATCCTCATTAGCAATAACATATGCATAATATTGTTCACAGGTAAGATTCTTCAAATTGTACTGTGTGAGAATGATGCCCTTTACAGAGTTGAGTAAGAGTCTGTTCCTTTCCTTTGTCCATTGAGCATTAATCAAGGAGAACACTCTTTCCACATTATCATTGTGTCCAGGGATGCAGAAAAATACTTCACAAATTTTAAGTAAATCTGAAAAGCAACATGCATTGTGGCAACTTTAGAAAAATAAACTCCACTATTCATGCAAGAGTCTTTAAAAAAAAAGAAAAGAATAGATCTTAAACAAAGGATACTACAACAGTAAATGTGTTTATTGATGGTATTAATAATCTTACAATTATATTATTATTATTAATTCTATTATTATTACTGCAACTGCTACTATTTTTATTAATTTTCCCATTATTATATATGAATGTGCAACATGAAATATATTGTGGATGGGTGTCTGTGCCGTTGGCAGTAACAACGATTCACCTAAACGAACATCCCTTGAAACAAGTAAAGAGTTTCAAGAACCTAGTAAGCATAATATCATCAAATGGCAAATCAGAAGACGAGATCGAAAATAGATGCAATAAGGTAAACCAACACATTAGACAATTGGCACAAGTACTAAAGAACAAACATGTATCAATAACTACTAAGAAAGCACTTTACAACACAATCTTCCTACCAACTCTATGTTACCAATGCCAAACCTGGACAATGGCAGAAAAAGAGAAAAGAGAAATCACAACAACAGAAATGAGATTCCTGAGAAGAATACTCATTGTATCAAGAAGAGATAAGATCAGAAATGAAGAAATCAGGACTGAAGTGGGGGTTATAGCTGTACTAGATTTTATTAGAAAGCAGCAAGTCAAATGGTTTGACCATGCAAGTAGGTTACCAACTAACAGTATACCACAACAAGCAATGATGTACAGATCAGAAGGAAGCAGAGGAAGAGGCCGACCACGTAAACGATGGACGCAGGGAATAACTGAGTTCATGGGAATATCGAAACACGAAGCCTATAAGCGGTCTCTCTCTCTCTCTCTCTCTCTCTCTCTCTCTCTCTCTCTCTCTCTCTCTCTCTCTCTCTCTCTCTCTCTCTCTCTCTCTCTCTGTTTATACCTCACCTCGACACCGCACGGTACAAGAGGAACATGATGAGATGAGATGATGAGATGAGATCTCGTCAAGTGCATAGTATAGAAATAAAATCAACGTATAATGAAGTAGCGTAATGAATACTTCCAACTGAAATAATCAAATCACATGCCAATGTCACCACTCTAGTTTCAAAGAGACTATCATATCTTTTTGATTACATAAATGTGTTTTATCTGAGTGTATAGCAGACGGCTCGGCATATGTCTGTAACTTATAGATGGGTGTATGTAACTGAAAGTGAATTCGTCATATAAGGGGCAAGTAATTAAACTATAGTGAACTCCTTAAAACATTATTATTTAAGAATCGGGCGATGTTAAGACTGTTGCCATTGCATTTATGATTATATTAATATGAATTATAGCTACAGTCTAATATGTAAAATACCATTTTGTCAACCAGACAATGACAAAGGGGGCTCACTATGGTTTGACCCTAGAAACGTTACCGACGAGATTCTGTCTGCCCGTACTGTCAATATTATTTTTATGATTTTATGATTGAACATGAGACATGTGAAATATAGTTATTGGGGATGGCAGTACAAATATTAATATTGAGTATATAAGGAAGAAATTTTAGATCGACTTAATTTATAACAAACAGAAGTATATGTTCATGGATTATAAGATGCGTTTTTTAAAACTTTATTTATAAAGTTTTTGTGATTGCAAGGGAGGTAAATGTGATTGCTTTCTGACTACTTCTTTATATCTTTATATCTGGGTGCGCACCCCATCTTTTCTGTCTATCCTGTGTTGTTTTGTTGATGTTGAGAGAAAATGAGAAGTTGCATAACGCATGATAATTTTCAAAATTTGTGTTTATATACCAACGATTTTTATGAACATATGTATATATGAAATGAAAGATCTAGGTGATTCCTTATGAACTTTTTTTTTTTTAAATGAAACCTTGTAGGCTTATATACAGAAACGAAGAAGGAGTATCATTTCACAAAGATCTATAACAGAACATAGTGGTTGGCTATAAGGGATCAGCAGAGAAGTGGACTCGAAGGAGTAGGAAGGGTAAGAAACAAAGCTCACTGGTTAAGAGGGGGCTGGTTTAAGATGGGTTGGAAAAATAACATTGGAGCTAAGATTTTAGTGAGGGAAATAATAAGTAGAATAAGTAGATTAGGGGATTAAGACTTTTCGGGAAAAGTCTTGTTAAAGATAGGGAGGAATGTAACAGAGCACCATCTCTGTTAGTGGGTTAATAGGTGGTGTGCAAAGACTAGGCACGGTTGAGCATCCCGTTGAAAGGTAACTAGGGACGCTCAAGCTGTGACGCGGGGTTAGATATAGACAGTTACCATCGGAGTTTGAAGTCAACAACACCTATTTTGTATGATCGATGGTCACTTGATATTCTACGATGTATTTGACTAAATAAACAATTGAAAACTCCAGCCAACGTATTGTCTCTGCTATACAATGTACCAACACTGTTAAACTACACGTACTATATAGAAGACGGAGAGATGCTCCCGTGGATGACCGCAGAGGAAAAAAATCGAATGGCAACAGAAGCTCAAACTCGAAGAAGAAAAACGGCACAAGGAGGAAAATAAAAACATCGAAAAGCTCATACAGAAAATACACAAAAAGGAGGCAAAAACATCCAACGCAGAGTCCTTATAAGGACTGCACCTAGCCAAGCCAAACGAGCCAGGAGCCTGCACCAACAAAGAAAACTACAAGAGGAGACGAGCACAAAGGATAGCCGCCGACCAACCCCCTGCTGACGTCACAGACACAAACCAATATAACCAGTCCGAGATAGGACTCACAAGACAAGAATTAGGGTGAATGAACACACAAATACCATGGACTCAACAAAAACGCAGGTTGAGCGAGGCCGAATGTATGTGTGTGTGTGTGTGTGTGTGTGTGTGTGTGTGTGTGTGTGTGTGTGTGTGTGTATATATATATATATATATATAATATATATATATATATATATATATATATATATCCACACAAACACACACACAAACACACACACGTATATTATATATATATATATATATATATATATATATAATATATATATATACACACACACACTAGCTGACCCGGCCCGGCTTCGGCCAGGCCTTGGCGGGGGTCTGTCTGTCTGTCTGTCTGTCTGTCTGTCTGACCCGGCCCGGCTTCACCCAGTCCTTGGCGGGGATCTGTCTGTCTGTCTGTCTGTCTGTCTGACCCGGCCCGGCTTCACCCAGTCCCTGGTGGGGAGCATCTAATTTAATTCATATAAGTAGTCATATAAGCTTCCGTTCCCGGCTATCTGTCTGTCTATCTGTCTGTCCGACCCGGCCCGACTTCGCCCAGACTCTGGTTAGGAGCATCTCATTTAATTCGTATAAGTAGTCATATAAGCTTATGTTCCCGACTGTCTGTCTGTCTGTCTGTCTGTCTGTCTGTCTGTCTGTCTGTCTGTCTGTCTGTCTGTCTGTCTGTCTGTCTGTCTGACCAGGCTTCGCCGAGCCCCTGGTGGGGAGCATTCCCGTTCCCGACTGTCTGTCTGTCTGTCTGTCTGTCTGTCTGTCTGTCTGTCTGTCTGTCTGTCTGTCTGTCTGTCTGTCTGTCTATGTTCGGCCCGTTCCCGTTAAAAATAGAAGAATAGATAGATTGATAGTAGAAAATATGATTGGAAGAGATCTATCTAAAGTAAACTTACCAAGTTATCACGAACAGCCAATAAATGGTGGGCGGTGGGTTGACTGCAGAGTACTGCAAACGATATGCAACTAACTTTCTCTCACAAAAAATTACTTTTTTTTTTTTAACGAACGAAAATCTTTCGCAGACCCGTCCTACATTCTGCCCTTCTTCTCTATTTCCTCTCATACATTCTTTCATTCAACATCTCTGATGAAGCAATTCTTTGACAACAAAAGAACAATAAGCATTAAAATGCATGAAAAATAGCTCGTTGAGGAAATGTTTAAATGTATAAATACCCAACGTGGTTGTAATGCGCCATACGAATGAGAATGTTACAAAAATGTAATGTGCTGTTGAAGAAAAATAAAAAGATGAGTTAGAAAATTTTCACTATTTAAATAGATGCATTATTTTTATGAAAACTTTGAAAACGCCTTAAAGATTATATCACTATTTATTATAACTCATATGCGTGTAATTAACTATAGACAAAGAGTTTATAAATCTTTGAAAACAATGCAACAATCTATATATAAAATAATAGCAATACTATTAAAAGTTATGCCCCTTGAAATAACTTTTCTTATGTTAAGTCCCCTTGTTTTTAAAT
>JACEFZ010021386.1:0-18761 GCA_014155875.1 Cepaea nemoralis
TTTAGTTTTTGGGGTGGTTTTGTTTTGGGGGGTTAAGGGGGTTGTTTTTTCCCCAAACGTTAATTGGCCCGGGAAAAAAAGGGGAATGTCAAACCCCCCCCCTTTTTTAAGCAAAATTTGGGGGCAAAATGACCAAAAAAATTTTTTGGGTTTTGGGGTTTTTTTTTGGGGGTTTTTTTTGGGGGTGTTTGGGGGGTTTTTTTTTTTTTTTTTTTGTTTTTGGTTTTTTTTTTTTTTTTTTTTTTTTTTTTTTTGGGTTTTTGGGGTGGGTTTGTTTTTGTTTTGGGGGTTTGGGTTTTTTTAATTTAATTTCTATTTGAAATACTGCCCGGGGGCCCCCCCACAATTTCTGTTTTTGGCCCGGGACCCCCGGCCCTTGTGAAAACCCGGCGCCCCCAAAACTGGTTTTTTTAAAAACAAATTTTTTTGGGGGGAATTTACCGGAAAAGGGGGTTTTTTCGGGCCCCCTTTTTTTAAAAAAAATTTTTTTGGGTTTGGGTTTTTGGTTTTTTTTTTTTTTTTGGGGGGTTTTGGGTTTTTTTTTAAAAAAAAAAATTTTTTTTTTTTTTTTTGGTTTTTTTTGTTTTGGTTTGGGGGTTTTTTTTTTTTTGGGGGGGGGTTTTTTTTTTTTTGGTGGGGTTTGGGGGTTGGTTTACCCGCTTCCGTTGCATTTTTTGGGGGATGGGGAAAAGGGGCCCCCCCCCAAGGTTATTTTGGGGGAAAAAAAAATTGACCCTGAACAAAAAAAAACCTTATTTTTAAAAAAAAAAATTTTCGGGTGTTTTCCCCGGGGGGGGGGGGGGGTTTTTTTTTTTTTTTTTTTTTTTTTTTGGGGGGTTTAAAAAATTTTTTTTTTTTGTTTTTTTTGGGGGGTTTTTTTGGGGTTGTTTTGTTTTGTTTTTGGGTTTGGGGGTTTTTGGGGTTTTTAAAGATTTTTAAAAGTAAACCCGGGCTCCCCTTCCCCAGTTTTTAAAATTGGCCCGGTCAGGCCCGGGTCCCGCCCCAAAACCCCCCAATTCGTACCTTTTTTTTTGCACAGCATTTAAAGGGGCCCAAATTTTAAAAAAGGGGGAAAAAAAAAAAATTTTTCTGATACGTGACCGATTCGGTCACTACGATATTAAACTGATTTTTGGAACTAGGTGACATGCCCGGGGCTTGCCTCGCTGTCACCACAGGTCGTCTCAGACTTGCAGTACCTCTGAGAATGGCCTAAAAGCAGTGCAAATGTACGAGTGGCAACCCAGCGCACCTCTCACATGCGTATGCATGTGTGTTTTAGTGCGCGCGCACCGCTATTGGAATTCAGAGCGCGCTGAATGCAACAGCGCGCAGGACGGTGTGCTATAAATTCGGTGACCTTTTTTTTTTAAAGGTCACATTGCAACTTCTAGAAAAAAGTAGTTTGCGACCAACTTACTGGACTTTAAAAAAAAAAAAAAAAAAAAAAAAAAAATTATTTTGTCGTCCTCTTTGTGTGCGTTTGTTTGTGTGTGAGTGTGTGTGTGTGTGTGTGTGTGTGTGTGTGTGTGTGTGTGTGTGTGTGTGTGAAGTGTAGTATCTGTTCTTATCAGCTTAATATCTGATACGTGACCGATTCGGTCACTACGATATTAAACTGATTTTTGGAACTAGGTGACATGCCCGGGGCTTGCCTCGCTGTCACCACAGGTCGTCTCAGACTTGCAGTACCTCTGAGAATGGCCTAAAAGCAGTGCAAATGTACGAGTGGCAACCCAGCGCACCTCTCACATGCGTATGCATGTGTGTTTTAGTGCGCGCGCACCGCTATTGGAATTCAGAGCGCGCTGAATGCAACAGCGCGCAGGACGGTGTGCTATAAATTCGGTGACCTTTTTTTTTTAAAGGTCACATTGCAACTTCTAGAAAAAAGTAGTTTGCGACCAACTTACTGGACTTTAAAAAAAAAAAAAAAAAAAAAAAAAAAATTATTTTGTCGTCCTCTTTGTGTGCGTTTGTTTGTGTGTGAGTGTGTGTGAGTGTGTGTGTGTGTGTGTGTGTGTGTGAAGTGTAGTATCTGTTCTTATCAGCTTAATATCTGATACGTGACCGATTCGGTCACTACGATATTAAACTGATTTTTGGAACTAGGTGACATGCCCGGGGCTTGCCTCGCTGTCACCACAGGTCGTCTCAGACTTGCAGTACCTCTGAGAATGGCCTAAAAGCAGTGCAAATGTACGAGTGGCAACCCAGCGCACCTCTCACATGCGTATGCATGTGTGTTTTAGTGCGCGCGCACCGCTATTGGAATTCAGAGCGCGCTGAATGCAACAGCGCGCAGGACGGTGTGCTATAAATTCGGTGACCTTTTTTTTTTAAAGGTCACATTGCAACTTCTAGAAAAAAGTAGTTTGCGACCAACTTACTGGACTTTAAAAAAAAAAAAAAAAAAAAAAAAAAATTATTTTGTCGTCCTCTTTGTGTGCGTTTGTTTGTGTGTGAGTGTGTGTGTGTGTGTGTGTGTGTGTGTGTGTGTGTGTGTGTGAAGTGTAGTATCTGTTCTTATCAGCTTAATATCTGATACGTGACCGATTCGGTCACTACGATATTAAACTGATTTTTGGAACTAGGTGACATGCCCGGGGCTTGCCTCGCTGTCACCACAGGTCGTCTCAGACTTGCAGTACCTCTGAGAATGGCCTAAAAGCAGTGCAAATGTACGAGTGGCAACCCAGCGCACCTCTCACATGCGTATGCATGTGTGTTTTAGTGCGCGCGCACCGCTATTGGAATTCAGAGCGCGCTGAATGCAACAGCGCGCAGGACGGTGTGCTATAAATTCGGTGACCTTTTTTTTTTTAAAGGTCACATTGCAACTTCTAGAAAAAAGTAGTTTGCGACCAACTTACTGGACTTTAAAAAAAAAAAAAAAAAAAAAAAAAATTATTTTGTCGTCCTCTTTGTGTGCGTTTGTTTGTGTGTGAGTGTGTGTGTGTGTGTGTGTGTGTGTGTGTGTGTGTGTGTGTGTGTGTGTGTGTGAAGTGTAGTATCTGTTCTTATCAGCTTAATATCTGATACGTGACCGATTCGGTCACTACGATATTAAACTGATTTTTGGAACTAGGTGACATGCCCGGGGCTTGCCTCGCTGTCACCACAGGTCGTCTCAGACTTGCAGTACCTCTGAGAATGGCCTAAAAGCAGTGCAAATGTACGAGTGGCAACCCAGCGCACCTCTCACATGCGTATGCATGTGTGTTTTAGTGCGCGCGCACCGCTATTGGAATTCAGAGCGCGCTGAATGCAACAGCGCGCAGGACGGTGTGCTATAAATTCGGTGACCTTTTTTTTTTAAAGGTCACATTGCAACTTCTAGAAAAAAGTAGTTTGCGACCAACTTACTGGACTTTAAAAAAAAAAAAAAAAAAAAAAAAAAATTATTTTGTCGTCCTCTTTGTGTGCGTTTGTTTGTGTGTGAGTGTGTGTGTGTGTGTGTGTGTGTGTGTGTGTGTGTGTGTGTGTGTGTGTGTGTGTGTGTGTGTGTGAAGTGTAGTATCTGTTCTTATCAGCTTAATATCTGATACGTGACCGATTCGGTCACTACGATATTAAACTGATTTTTGGAACTAGGTGACATGCCCGGGGCTTGCCTCGCTGTCACCACAGGTCGTCTCAGACTTGCAGTACCTCTGAGAATGGCCTAAAAGCAGTGCAAATGTACGAGTGGCAACCCAGCGCACCTCTCACATGCGTATGCATGTGTGTTTTAGTGCGCGCGCACCGCTATTGGAATTCAGAGCGCGCTGAATGCAACAGCGCGCAGGACGGTGTGCTATAAATTCGGTGACCTTTTTTTTTTAAAGGTCACATTGCAACTTCTAGAAAAAAGTAGTTTGCGACCAACTTACTGGACTTAAAAAAAAAAAAAAAAAAAAAAAAAAAATTATTTTGTCGTCCTCTTTGTGTGCGTTTGTTTGTGTGTGAGTGTGTGTGTGTGTGTGTGTGTGTGTGTGTGTGTGTGTGTGTGTGTGTGTGTGAAGTGTAGTATCTGTTCTTATCAGCTTAATATCTGATACGTGACCGATTCGGTCACTACGATATTAAACTGATTTTTGGAACTAGGTGACATGCCCGGGGCTTGCCTCGCTGTCACCACAGGTCGTCTCAGACTTGCAGTACCTCTGAGAATGGCCTAAAAGCAGTGCAAATGTACGAGTGGCAACCCAGCGCACCTCTCACATGCGTATGCATGTGTGTTTTAGTGCGCGCGCACCGCTATTGGAATTCAGAGCGCGCTGAATGCAACAGCGCGCAGGACGGTGTGCTATAAATTCGGTGACCTTTTTTTTTTAAAGGTCACATTGCAACTTCTAGAAAAAAGTAGTTTGCGACCAACTTACTGGACTTTAAAAAAAAAAAAAAAAAAAAAAAAAATTATTTTGTCGTCCTCTTTGTGTGCGTTTGTTTGTGTGTGAGTGTGTGTGTGTGTGTGTGTGTGTGTGTGTGTGTGTGTGTGTGTGTGTGTGTGTGTGTGTGTGAAGTGTAGTATCTGTTCTTATCAGCTTAATATCTGATACGTGACCGATTCGGTCACTACGATATTAAACTGATTTTTGGAACTAGGTGACATGCCCGGGGCTTGCCTCGCTGTCACCACAGGTCGTCTCAGACTTGCAGTACCTCTGAGAATGGCCTAAAAGCAGTGCAAATGTACGAGTGGCAACCCAGCGCACCTCTCACATGCGTATGCATGTGTGTTTTAGTGCGCGCGCACCGCTATTGGAATTCAGAGCGCGCTGAATGCAACAGCGCGCAGGACGGTGTGCTATAAATTCGGTGACCTTTTTTTTTTTAAAGGTCACATTGCAACTTCTAGAAAAAAGTAGTTTGCGACCAACTTACTGGACTTTAAAAAAAAAAAAAAAAAAAAAAAAAAATTATTTTGTCGTCCTCTTTGTGTGCGTTTGTTTGTGTGTGAGTGTGTGTGTGTGTGTGTGTGTGTGTGTGTGTGTGTGTGTGTGTGTGTGTGTGTGTGAAGTGTAGTATCTGTTCTTATCAGCTTAATATCTGATACGTGACCGATTCGGTCACTACGATATTAAACTGATTTTTGGAACTAGGTGACATGCCCGGGGCTTGCCTCGCTGTCACCACAGGTCGTCTCAGACTTGCAGTACCTCTGAGAATGGCCTAAAAGCAGTGCAAATGTACGAGTGGCAACCCAGCGCACCTCTCACATGCGTATGCATGTGTGTTTTAGTGCGCGCGCACCGCTATTGGAATTCAGAGCGCGCTGAATGCAACAGCGCGCAGGACGGTGTGCTATAAATTCGGTGACCTTTTTTTTTTAAAGGTCACATTGCAACTTCTAGAAAAAAGTAGTTTGCGACCAACTTACTGGACTTTAAAAAAAAAAAAAAAAAAAAAAAAAAATTATTTTGTCGTCCTCTTTGTGTGCGTTTGTTTGTGTGTGAGTGTGTGTGAGTGTGTGTGTGTGTGTGTGTGTGTGTGTGTGAAGTGTAGTATCTGTTCTTATCAGCTTAATATCTGATACGTGACCGATTCGGTCACTACGATATTAAACTGATTTTTGGAACTAGGTGACATGCCCGGGGCTTGCCTCGCTGTCACCACAGGTCGTCTCAGACTTGCAGTACCTCTGAGAATGGCCTAAAAGCAGTGCAAATGTACGAGTGGCAACCCAGCGCACCTCTCACATGCGTATGCATGTGTGTTTTAGTGCGCGCGCACCGCTATTGGAATTCAGAGCGCGCTGAATGCAACAGCGCGCAGGACGGTGTGCTATAAATTCGGTGACCTTTTTTTTTTAAAGGTCACATTGCAACTTCTAGAAAAAAGTAGTTTGCGACCAACTTACTGGACTTTAAAAAAAAAAAAAAAAAAAAAAAAAAATTATTTTGTCGTCCTCTTTGTGTGCGTTTGTTTGTGTGTGAGTGTGTGTGTGTGTGTGTGTGTGTGTGTGTGTGTGTGTGTGTGTGTGTGTGTGTGTGTGTGTGAAGTGTAGTATCTGTTCTTATCAGCTTAATATCTGATACGTGACCGATTCGGTCACTACGATATTAAACTGATTTTTGGAACTAGGTGACATGCCCGGGGCTTGCCTCGCTGTCACCACAGGTCGTCTCAGACTTGCAGTACCTCTGAGAATGGCCTAAAAGCAGTGCAAATGTACGAGTGGCAACCCAGCGCACCTCTCACATGCGTATGCATGTGTGTTTTAGTGCGCGCGCACCGCTATTGGAATTCAGAGCGCGCTGAATGCAACAGCGCGCAGGACGGTGTGCTATAAATTCGGTGACCTTTTTTTTTTTAAAGGTCACATTGCAACTTCTAGAAAAAAGTAGTTTGCGACCAACTTACTGGACTTTAAAAAAAAAAAAAAAAAAAAAAAAAAATTATTTTGTCGTCCTCTTTGTGTGCGTTTGTTTGTGTGTGAGTGTGTGTGTGTGTGTGTGTGTGTGTGTGTGTGTGTGTGTGTGTGTGTGTGTGTGTGTGAAGTGTAGTATCTGTTCTTATCAGCTTAATATCTGATACGTGACCGATTCGGTCACTACGATATTAAACTGATTTTTGGAACTAGGTGACATGCCCGGGGCTTGCCTCGCTGTCACCACAGGTCGTCTCAGACTTGCAGTACCTCTGAGAATGGCCTAAAAGCAGTGCAAATGTACGAGTGGCAACCCAGCGCACCTCTCACATGCGTATGCATGTGTGTTTTAGTGCGCGCGCACCGCTATTGGAATTCAGAGCGCGCTGAATGCAACAGCGCGCAGGACGGTGTGCTATAAATTCGGTGACCTTTTTTTTTTAAAGGTCACATTGCAACTTCTAGAAAAAAGTAGTTTGCGACCAACTTACTGGACTTTAAAAAAAAAAAAAAAAAAAAAAAAAAAATTATTTTGTCGTCCTCTTTGTGTGCGTTTGTTTGTGTGTGAGTGTGTGTGTGTGTGTGTGTGTGTGTGTGTGTGTGTGTGTGTGTGTGTGTGTGAAGTGTAGTATCTGTTCTTATCAGCTTAATATCTGATACGTGACCGATTCGGTCACTACGATATTAAACTGATTTTTGGAACTAGGTGACATGCCCGGGGCTTGCCTCGCTGTCACCACAGGTCGTCTCAGACTTGCAGTACCTCTGAGAATGGCCTAAAAGCAGTGCAAATGTACGAGTGGCAACCCAGCGCACCTCTCACATGCGTATGCATGTGTGTTTTAGTGCGCGCGCACCGCTATTGGAATTCAGAGCGCGCTGAATGCAACAGCGCGCAGGACGGTGTGCTATAAATTCGGTGACCTTTTTTTTTTAAAGGTCACATTGCAACTTCTAGAAAAAAGTAGTTTGCGACCAACTTACTGGACTTTAAAAAAAAAAAAAAAAAAAAAAAAAAATTATTTTGTCGTCCTCTTTGTGTGCGTTTGTTTGTGTGTGAGTGTGTGTGTGTGTGTGTGTGTGTGTGTGTGTGTGTGTGTGTGTGTGTGTGTGTGTGAAGTGTAGTATCTGTTCTTATCAGCTTAATATCTGATACGTGACCGATTCGGTCACTACGATATTAAACTGATTTTTGGAACTAGGTGACATGCCCGGGGCTTGCCTCGCTGTCACCACAGGTCGTCTCAGACTTGCAGTACCTCTGAGAATGGCCTAAAAGCAGTGCAAATGTACGAGTGGCAACCCAGCGCACCTCTCACATGCGTATGCATGTGTGTTTTAGTGCGCGCGCACCGCTATTGGAATTCAGAGCGCGCTGAATGCAACAGCGCGCAGGACGGTGTGCTATAAATTCGGTGACCTTTTTTTTTTAAAGGTCACATTGCAACTTCTAGAAAAAAGTAGTTTGCGACCAACTTACTGGACTTTAAAAAAAAAAAAAAAAAAAAAAAAAAATTATTTTGTCGTCCTCTTTGTGTGCGTTTGTTTGTGTGTGAGTGTGTGTGTGTGTGTGTGTGTGTGTGTGTGTGTGTGTGTGTGTGTGTGTGTGTGTGTGTGTGTGTGTGTGTGTGTGTGAAGTGTAGTATCTGTTCTTATCAGCTTAATATCTGATACGTGACCGATTCGGTCACTACGATATTAAACTGATTTTTGGAACTAGGTGACATGCCCGGGGCTTGCCTCGCTGTCACCACAGGTCGTCTCAGACTTGCAGTACCTCTGAGAATGGCCTAAAAGCAGTGCAAATGTACGAGTGGCAACCCAGCGCACCTCTCACATGCGTATGCATGTGTGTTTTAGTGCGCGCGCACCGCTATTGGAATTCAGAGCGCGCTGAATGCAACAGCGCGCAGGACGGTGTGCTATAAATTCGGTGACCTTTTTTTTTTTAAAGGTCACATTGCAACTTCTAGAAAAAAGTAGTTTGCGACCAACTTACTGGACTTAAAAAAAAAAAAAAAAAAAAAAAAAAATTATTTTGTCGTCCTCTTTGTGTGCGTTTGTTTGTGTGTGAGTGTGTGTGTGTGTGTGTGTGTGTGTGTGTGTGTGTGTGTGTGTGTGTGTGTGTGAAGTGTAGTATCTGTTCTTATCAGCTTAATATCTGATACGTGACCGATTCGGTCACTACGATATTAAACTGATTTTTGGAACTAGGTGACATGCCCGGGGCTTGCCTCGCTGTCACCACAGGTCGTCTCAGACTTGCAGTACCTCTGAGAATGGCCTAAAAGCAGTGCAAATGTACGAGTGGCAACCCAGCGCACCTCTCACATGCGTATGCATGTGTGTTTTAGTGCGCGCGCACCGCTATTGGAATTCAGAGCGCGCTGAATGCAACAGCGCGCAGGACGGTGTGCTATAAATTCGGTGACCTTTTTTTTTTAAAGGTCACATTGCAACTTCTAGAAAAAAGTAGTTTGCGACCAACTTACTGGACTTTAAAAAAAAAAAAAAAAAAAAAAAAAAAATTATTTTGTCGTCCTCTTTGTGTGCGTTTGTTTGTGTGTGAGTGTGTGTGAGTGTGTGTGTGTGTGTGTGTGTGTGTGTGTGTGTGAAGTGTAGTATCTGTTCTTATCAGCTTAATATCTGATACGTGACCGATTCGGTCACTACGATATTAAACTGATTTTTGGAACTAGGTGACATGCCCGGGGCTTGCCTCGCTGTCACCACAGGTCGTCTCAGACTTGCAGTACCTCTGAGAATGGCCTAAAAGCAGTGCAAATGTACGAGTGGCAACCCAGCGCACCTCTCACATGCGTATGCATGTGTGTTTTAGTGCGCGCGCACCGCTATTGGAATTCAGAGCGCGCTGAATGCAACAGCGCGCAGGACGGTGTGCTATAAATTCGGTGACCTTTTTTTTTTTAAAGGTCACATTGCAACTTCTAGAAAAAAGTAGTTTGCGACCAACTTACTGGACTTTAAAAAAAAAAAAAAAAAAAAAAAAAAATTATTTTGTCGTCCTCTTTGTGTGCGTTTGTTTGTGTGTGAGTGTGTGTGTGTGTGTGTGTGTGTGTGTGTGTGTGTGTGAAGTGTAGTATCTGTTCTTATCAGCTTAATATCTGATACGTGACCGATTCGGTCACTACGATATTAAACTGATTTTTGGAACTAGGTGACATGCCCGGG
This sequence comes from Cepaea nemoralis, assembly GCA_014155875.1. NCBI lineage: Eukaryota > Metazoa > Mollusca > Gastropoda > Stylommatophora > Helicidae > Cepaea > Cepaea nemoralis. Next base: position 9,545 of record JACEFZ010021386.1, read on the forward strand.
GCTTGCCTCGCTGTCACCACAGGTCGTCTCAGACTTGCAGTACCTCTGAGAATGGCCTAAAAGCAGTGCAAATGTACGAGTGGCAACCCAGCGCACCTCTCACATGCGTATGCATGTGTGTTTTAGTGCGCGCGCACCGCTATTGGAATTCAGAGCGCGCTGAATGCAACAGCGCGCAGGACGGTGTGCTATAAATTCGGTGACCTTTTTTTTTTTAAAGGTCACATTGCAACTTCTAGAAAAAAGTAGTTTGCGACCAACTTACTGGACTTTAAAAAAAAAAAAAAAAAAAAAAAAAAATTATTTTGTCGTCCTCTTTGTGTGCGTTTGTTTGTGTGTGAGTGTGTGTGTGTGTGTGTGTGTGTGTGTGTGTGTGTGTGTGTGTGTGTGTGTGTGTGTGTGTGAAGTGTAGTATCTGTTCTTATCAGCTTAATATCTGATACGTGACCGATTCGGTCACTACGATATTAAACTGATTTTTGGAACTAGGTGACATGCCCGGGGCTTGCCTCGCTGTCACCACAGGTCGTCTCAGACTTGCAGTACCTCTGAGAATGGCCTAAAAGCAGTGCAAATGTACGAGTGGCAACCCAGCGCACCTCTCACATGCGTATGCATGTGTGTTTTAGTGCGCGCGCACCGCTATTGGAATTCAGAGCGCGCTGAATGCAACAGCGCGCAGGACGGTGTGCTATAAATTCGGTGACCTTTTTTTTTTTAAAGGTCACATTGCAACTTCTAGAAAAAAGTAGTTTGCGACCAACTTACTGGACTTTAAAAAAAAAAAAAAAAAAAAAAAAAAATTATTTTGTCGTCCTCTTTGTGTGCGTTTGTTTGTGTGTGAGTGTGTGTGTGTGTGTGTGTGTGTGTGTGTGTGTGTGTGTGTGTGTGTGTGTGTGAAGTGTAGTATCTGTTCTTATCAGCTTAATATCTGATACGTGACCGATTCGGTCACTACGATATTAAACTGATTTTTGGAACTAGGTGACATGCCCGGGGCTTGCCTCGCTGTCACCACAGGTCGTCTCAGACTTGCAGTACCTCTGAGAATGGCCTAAAAGCAGTGCAAATGTACGAGTGGCAACCCAGCGCACCTCTCACATGCGTATGCATGTGTGTTTTAGTGCGCGCGCACCGCTATTGGAATTCAGAGCGCGCTGAATGCAACAGCGCGCAGGACGGTGTGCTATAAATTCGGTGACCTTTTTTTTTTTAAAGGTCACATTGCAACTTCTAGAAAAAAGTAGTTTGCGACCAACTTACTGGACTTTAAAAAAAAAAAAAAAAAAAAAAAAAATTATTTTGTCGTCCTCTTTGTGTGCGTTTGTTTGTGTGTGAGTGTGTGTGAGTGTGTGTGTGTGTGTGTGTGTGTGTGAAGTGTAGTATCTGTTCTTATCAGCTTAATATCTGATACGTGACCGATTCGGTCACTACGATATTAAACTGATTTTTGGAACTAGGTGACATGCCCGGGGCTTGCCTCGCTGTCACCACAGGTCGTCTCAGACTTGCAGTACCTCTGAGAATGGCCTTTGGGGGTTTTTTTTTTGGGGGGGTTGGGGTTTTTTTTGGGGGGTTTTTTTTGGGGGTTTTTGGTTTTTTTTGGGGTTTGGGGGGGTTTTTTTTTGGGGGGGTGGTTTTTTGGGGGGTGGGGGTTTTAAATTTTTTTAACCCCTTTTTTTTTCCAAACCCCCCCCGGGGGGGCCCCCCCTTTTTTTGTTTTTTTTTTTGCCCGGGGGGGGTTTTTTCAAACCCGGGTTTCCCGGGGGACCCGGGTTTTTGGGTTTTTTTAAAAAAAACCCCCCCCCAAAAAGGGTTTTCCAATTTTTTGGGGAAAAAAAAAAAAAAAAATTTTTTTGGGGCCCGGCCCCGGGTTTTTGTGGAAAATTTTTTTTTTTTTTTTTTGGGGGGTTTTTTTTTTTTGGGGGAAAAAAAAAATTTTTTTTTTTTTTAAAAAAAAAAAAAAAAAAAAAAATTTTTTTTTTTTTTGGGGTTTTTGGGGGGTTTTTTTGTTTTGGGGGGTTTTTGGGTTTTGGGGGGTTTTTTTGGGGGGAAAAAAAAATTTTTTTTTTTTCCCCCCCCCCCCAAGGGTTTTTTTTGGGGGGGGGAAGGGGGGCCCTTGAAAACCCGGGGGCCCCCTTTAAAACCCCCCCTTTTTTTAAAAAACAAATTTTAAAAAAAAAATTTTCCCCCCCCCTTTTTTTAAAAAAAAAAAAAAAATTTTTTTTCCCCTTTTTTTTTGGGGGGGGGTGTGGGGTTTTTTTTTTTTTTTTTTTTGGGGGGTTTTTTTTAAAATTTTTTTTTTTGGGGGAAAAAAAAAAAAAAAAAAAAAAATTTGGGGGCCCCGGGTTTTTGTTTTTAAAAGGGGGTTTGGGGTTTTTTTTTGGGGGGGGGGGGGAAAAAAATTTTTTTTTTGGGGAAAACCCTTTCCCGTTTTTTTTATTCCCCCAAAAAGGGCAACCCGGGGTTTCCCCGGGGGGGTTAAAATTTAAACCCCTTTTTTTTAAAAAGGGGGAAAAAAAAAAAAAACCCCCCCCCCCCCTTTTAAAAAAAAAAAAAAAAAATTTTTTTTTTTTTTTTTTAAAAAAAAAGGGGGGTTTTTTTTGGGGGGGGTTTTTTTTTTGGGGTTCCTTTTTTTTTAAAAAATTTTGGACCAATTTCCCAAAAAAAAAAAAAAAAAAAATTTTGGGGGGTTTTGGTTTCCCCGGGGGGGTTTTTTTAATTTTGGGTTTGGGTTTGGGGGGTTTTTTTCCCCCAGCCAAATTTTTAAAACGTTCCTTTTTTTAAAACCCCCTTTTTTTAATTGGGGGGGGGCCCCCCGGCCCCTTTTTCGGGGTTTTTTTTTTTCCTTAAAAAAAGGGGAAAAAAAAGGGGAAAAAAATTTTAAAAAAAAAAAAAAATTTTTTTTTTGGGGCCCCCCTTTTTGGGTTTTTGGGGGGAAAAGGGGGGGGGGGGGGGGTTTTTTTGGGGGGTTTTTTTTTTTAAAATTAAATTTAATTTAAAAAAAAAAAAATTAAAGGGTTTTAAAAAAAAAAAAAAAAAATTTTTGTTTCCCGGGCGTTTTTTGGGGGGGGGTTTAAAAAAAGGGGGGGGGGTGGGGGGGGGGTTTGGTTTTTTTTTTGGGGGGGGTTTTTTAAAATTTTAAAAAGGGGGGGTTTCCCTTTTTCCCCCCTTTTTTAAAAAACCCGGGGGAAAAAAAAAAACCAAAACCAAAAAAAAAAAAAAAAAAAAAATTTTTTTTTTGTGTGGTTTTTTTTTTTGGGGGGGGGGGGGGGGGGGGGGGAAAAAAAAAAAAACCTTTTGGGAAATTTTTTTTTAAAGGTTTCCAATTTAAAAAATTTTTTTAAAAACCCCTTTTTAAAAAAAAAAAAAAAAAATTTTTTCCCCCTTTTTTTTTTGGGGGGGTTTTTTGGGTGGGGGGGGGTTTTTTTTTTGGGGGGGGGGGGCCCCCCCGGGAAAAACCCAAAAGGCCCAAAGGTTTAAAAATTTTTGGGGGGGTTTTTTTTTGGGGGGGCCCCCTTTTAAAAAATTTTTTTAAAAACCCCAAAAAAAAAAAAAAAAAAAAATTTTGCCCCTTTTGCGTTTGTTTTTGTGTGTTTTGTGGGGGTTTGGGTTTTGGGGTGTGAAAGCCAGACGGGTTTTAATTGACCTTTTTTTTAAAGGGACATTGAATTTAGAAAAATAGTTTGGACAATTCGGGGGTTTTAAAAATTGGTCCCTGTGGCTGGTGAATGTGGTGGGGTTTTTGGTTGTTGTGTTTGTGTTTGGTTGGGGTTTTGATGGGGGGAGTTAAATTTCTTATTTTTTTTTTTAAGGAATTAAAATTTTTGGAAAGGATTTCCCCCTTCCTGGCTTAAAAAATATTAATGGCCTGTGGTGTGGTGGGGTTTGGTTGTGTGTGTTTGTGGGGACGCTATTGAATTCGACCCTAATCACACGGGGACGGTTGCTATAAACGGTGTTTTTTTTAAAACCCCGGTCTTTTGAAAAAGTTGCGACCAACTTACGGACCTTAAAAAAAAAAAAAAAAAATTAGTCGCCCCCTTTGCGTTTTTGTGTTGGTGTGTGTTTTGTGGGGGTGTTGGTTGGGGGGTGTGTGAAAGGGATTTGTTCTTAAAGGTTAATATTTAGGGCATTGGTCCCACAAAATGTTTTGGAACTAGGACCCCCTTTTTTTCACCAAAGGGTTGCTTGTCCTTTTTGGTGGTTTGGTGAATTTTTTGGTGGGGGCCTTTTTAAGTTTGTGTGTTTGTTGGGGCCCCCTTTGGAATTTAACCCCGTAACAGCCGAGGACGGTTCTTCATTTTATTAGTCTGCAATTTGAAAAAAAGGTTGCCCATTACGGACTTAAAAAAAAAAAAAAAAAATTATTTCGGGCGTTTTTGGGGGTTTTTTTGGTGTGGTGTGTGTTGTGGGTGGGTTTTTTGTTTTGGGTGTGAATGTAGAGTTCTTTCACTTAATTATGTACAGCACTACGAAAAATATTTTTGCTGGGCCCCCGGGGTTTTTGTAAAGTTTATTTTGGGCCTCTGTTTGGTGGGGAAAAATTGTACGGGGGTTTCCTTTGTTTTGTGTTTGGGGGGGAACTTTTAAAAGGTAATCCGCCGCGGACCCGGGGGCTAAATTTGTTTTTTTTAAAGGTCAGCACCCTTAAAAAGGTTTTCGACCAACCTGGATTAAAAAAAAAAAAAAAAAATTAGGGCCCTTTTGGTTGGGTGTGTTTGTGGGTGGGTTTTTGTTTTTGGGGGGGTTTGGGGGTGGGGGTGTGTTTTTGGGAATTTTTTTTTATCATTAAATCTAAAGATTTGGTCCTACGTTTAAATGTTTTGGGAAAGGAAGGGGTTTTGTGTCCCGGGGCGTTTTGGGTATTGGTGGTTTGCTTTAAATGAAATGGGAGTGACGCCCTTTACTGGTATATTTTGTTTTGGCTGGGCGCCCGGTTTGGCCAAGGCCACCCAAGCGGGGTTTTAAATTGGGCCTTTTTTAAAGGTCATTGCAACCGAAAATTTGTTGCGACTTTTGGTTAAAAAAAAAAAAAAAAAATTTTGCCTCTTTGCGTGGTGTGTTTTGTGGTGTTTTTTTGTTTGGGTGGTTTGGGTGTGTGTGTTTGTGTTTTTTTAAGGAATTTTAATTAATATTGATGTGCCATTCGGTCTAGATATTAAAGATTTGAATGGGGATGCCGGGCTTTGTTTTTCCGGTTTCAGCTTGGTTCTGGATTTGGGCCCAAAAGTGAATTTTGGGGTGGACCCCCCGGACTTCTGCTTAGTTTGTCGCGCCCCTTGGATTAACCCCGAATAACAGGGACGGCGGGTTTAAAACGGGACCTTTTTTTTTAAGTCCGAACCCCGAAAAGGATTTGCGGCCAATTACGGAAAAAAAAAAAAAATTTTTTTTTTTTGTGGCCGGTTTGTTAGGTTGTTTTTGGGGGTGTGGGTTTTGGGGGTTTTTTGTAAGTTTGTCTTTAGTTAATTTTGGGGTTCGGGTTAATATAAATGATTTGGAAAGTTGCCGGGGTTTCCTTTCCAGGGGTTTTGTTCGGGACCTTGAGAATGGTAAAAGGGGAATGTGGGGCCCCCTCTGAAGCGTTCTGTTTTTAGGGCCCACCGTTTAAAACGGCCCCTGAAAAACCCCGGGGCTGGTAAAATTCGGTGCCTTTTTTTTAAGGGCCCAACTTAGAAAATGAAGGCCAAAACAGGCTAAAAAAAAAAAAAAAAATTTTTTGCGTCCTTGTGTTTTTTGGTTTTTTGGTTTTTTTTGGTTTTTGTGTTTTGTGTGTGTGTGTGTTTGTGTGGTGTGGTTTGTTTTTTGTAATTTTTGTGGATTGGATAGAATTAAAGTTTTGGATGGGGTGCCCCGGGGTTTTGTTGGGGTTTTTGTTTTGGGTTTGGAATGGAAAGGGAATTTCGTGGCAACCCACCATCTCCTGCGTATGCAGTTTTTAGGGCAGCATTGGAATTCAGGGGCCCCGGGAACCCCAGGCGTTGCTATAATTGTCCTTTTTTTAAAGGATGCAACCTAGAAAAAAGCGACCAAATTTTGGGCTTAAAAAAAAAAAAAAAAATTATTTCCCTTTTGGGGTGGGGGTTTTTTTGTGTTTGTGTTTTGTTGGTTGTTGTGTGTGAAGTTGGGATTGTTTTCGCTTAATATTATAGTGAGATTATAATTTAAATTTTTTGGATAGGGGTTTCCGGGGTTCTCGTGTTCCCGGGTTGGATTGGTCCTGGAATGGCCTAAACAGTGCAAATTTTACGAAGGCCACCAATGAAGTGTTTTAACGGGGGCCCGCTTGGATTCGGGGGTAAGCAGCGCGAGAGGGCTATAAATTGGCCTTTTTTAAAGGTCATGGGAACTTTAAAAAATGTTGCCATTTTTTTTAAAAAAAAAAAAAAAATTATTTGGCCTTTTTGGGGTTTTTGTGTATTGTTTTTTGTTTTTGGTTTTGTGTTGTGGTGTTTGTGTTTGGTGTTGTGAAGGAAAATAATTTATATTAATTTTGTGGCCCTTTACTATATAAATGATTTTTGGAATAGGTGTGCCGGGGTTGCCTCGGTACCACGGTCGTCCGATTGCGTACCTCTGGGGGCTAAAAGCAGTGAAATTGAGGGGGCAACCCGCCCCCTCCGCTGCAGGTGTTTTGCCCCCCCTATTGGGCAGAGCGGCAATGCAACAGGCGCAGGCGGGGCTTAAAAATTTTTTTTTAAGGTCACATTGCATTTAGAAAAAAGTTTTTAAAAAACTAAAAAAAAAAAAAAAAAAAAATTTTTTGTCTCTTTTGTGCTTTGGGGTTTTGTGTGGTGTGTGTGTGTGTGTGTGTGTGTGTGTGTGTGTGTGTGTGTGTGTGTTTTGGGGTTGTTTTGTTCTTATAGTTTGTGTGCCGATTCGGTCACTACGATTTAAATTTTTGGAACTGGTGTCCCGGGGCTTTCCCCGTCCCCAGGTTCCCAACTTGCAGTACCTCAGAATGGAAAAATGCAAATAAGGGCCCCCCCTACATGCTTGCATGTGTTTTTAGTGCGGCCACCGCTTTGGAATTTGCCCTGAAGCCAAAGGGAGGGGTGTAAAATTCGGGGCTTTTTTTTTAAAGGTCAATTTTAATCGGGAAAAATTTGGAACTTGACAAAAAAAAAAAAAAAAAAAAAAAATTTTTGTGTCCTCTTTGTGTGCTTTTGTTTTGTGTGTTGTGTTGTGGGTTTTTGGGGGTGTGTGTGGGGTTTTTTGTGTGAGTGTTTTGTTCTTATTTAATATCTGTGTGCGATTCGGTCCTACGATTTAAACTATTTTTGGAATGGGGACATGCCCGGGGGGCTTTCTGTCCCAGTGTCCACTTGCAGACCTCTGAAATGGCCCAAAAACGTAAAAGGATGGAACCCAGGCACCTTCCCAGCTTGCTGTTTTGTCCCGACCGCTATTGGGTTCAGACGCGGGAAAGCAAAGCGGCAGGACGGTGGCTTAATCTACCTTTTTTTTTAAGTCACAGGGACTTCTAAAAAAATTTGACCAACTTACTGGACTTAAAAAAAAAAAAAAAAAAAAAATTTTTTTTCCTTTTGTGTGCTTTTTTTTTGTGTGTGTGTGGTGTGTGTGTGTGTGTGTGTGTGTGTGTGTGTGTGTGTTGTTGTGTTTTGTGTTTGGTGAAGTGTGTTTGTTTTAACTTGAATTTTTGGTCGGGTTTTGGTTTTTGTTGGGTTCCCGGCTTCCTGCGTACCAAGGGGCTAACTTAATTTGGAACCAAAGCCAATGTTGGGCCCCAGGCCCCTCACTTGATTGGGGCGAGCAGGAATGGGGGTGGCAACGCCCCCTGTGTTAATTCGGGCCTTTTTTTTAACCTTCACTTAAAAAAAAAAATTATTTTTAAAAAAAAAAAATTTTTTGTTTTGTGTGCGTTTGTTTGTGGTGAGTGTGTGTGGTGTTGGGGTTTGTGTTTTGTGTGTTTGTGTGGTTGTATTGTTTTTAATTTTTGGTTGGTGCTTCGGGTTTTTTTTGGTGGTGGCTGCTTGCCTCCTGAACAAGATCCAAATGGGCCCAAAAAGCAAATGGGAAGGGGGGCCCCGCCCCTTCATTTGATGCGTTTTTAGGGCCGACGCATAAAATTGGGGCTAAACAACGCCCGGAGTTGTTAAAAATTCGGCCTTTTTTTTTTAACTTAAAAAAAAGGCAAATTCTTTTAAAAAAAAAAAAAAAATTTTTTTGTTTTGTGTTTGTTTGGGTTGGGGGGTGTGTTGTGTTTTGTTGTTTGTTGGGGTGATTGTTGTTTTTTTGATTGTGGTTGGTTTCGTTAAAGTTTTTGGAACAGGTTCCCGGGTGGCCCCTTTGGAAAGCTTAGACTTGATGGCCCAGGCTAAGGTAATGGACCAGGCCCCCCATGATTGGGTGCTATGCGGCAACGGTGGAAAGGCCTTTTGGCAGCAAAACCGGGAAAATTGGAAGACCTTTTTTAAAAAAATTCAAAATTGGGTTTTTTTTTTTTTGTTGGGTTTTTGGTTTTTTAAAAAAAAAAATTTTTTGGTTTTGGGGTTGTTATTTTTTTGGGTTTGGGTTGGGTTTCTGTTTTAACAATCGCTGGAAGCAACGTTAAATAATTTTGGGAAAGGACCTTGCACCCCGGGTTTTGAGCATTTAAGGCCAAGCAGGGAGGTGAAACCGGACTTTTTGGTCTTTTTTGGAAATTGAAAAAATTTAAAAAAAAAAAAAATTTTTCCTTTTTTGGTTTGGTTTTTGGGGTGTTGGGGTTTTTTTTTTTTTAAATATTGTTCTTTGCTTTTTGGTGGTTGGTATGTTTTGTTTTTGGAATGTAATCCGGGCTTTCGCTTAACGTCGTCCGATTCGTCCTCGAATCTAAATGAATAGGTGCACCCGGCCCTCGCGTACAGTGTTTTAGCGCGACCCTATGGTAAGCGGCAATGACAGGCCAGGACGTTCAAATTCGGTACTTTTTTTTGGGCCCCCCTTTAAAAAGGCGACCCAAAACGGCAAAAAAAAAAAAAAATTTTTTTTTCTTGGTTTTGGTGTTGGTTGGTTTTTTTTTTTTGTGTTTGTGTGGGGTTTTTTTGTTTAGTTTTTTTTGGTGGATTCGGTCTGTTTTGTTTTTGGTGGGAATGGGGTTCCCCCACCCAAAACTTTATCCCCCAATTGGCCTAAAGCAAAATTAATGGAACCCGACTTCCTGCGTACAGTTTTTATGCGGGCCCCTTTTGGGAAACAACGGCAATACAGG
>JACEFZ010021387.1:0-11968 GCA_014155875.1 Cepaea nemoralis
GTAAGTCCTTGTCTTTCATTGACTGCAGTCCAAGTGTGTTTACTTTAATTACTCATAGCCACTAATATTCTGTATTTCTTCAATAATTCATACAACCAATATTTGCCCAGCTCTTACAACAACAAGCCTCTTAACTCATAGTAATTTATACCACTGTAAATAATCCACTAGTTATGAATATTTATTAAGTATTACTATGCCCCTGTGTGTCAAATTACTTCCTAACCCGTGGAACACTCTCTCTTTATCGTTTGCTCCTAATTTAGAATTTACCTTTTAAGCTGTTCTAGGAACAAAGGCTGAACGTTACTTGTCGAGCTGGTCTCCCACGTGTCGATTCTCCAAGTGCTGTTCCTCCATCTTCTACTTTTCACCTAGTCTCATAAAACTTAACACAAGTAGCTCCTAAATTGTTCCTCCACCTATTTCTTGTAAATAACTTCTTGAAGCCCCGATCAATCTGCGCCATTTTCTTCAAGAACCGATAACTCACGCAAGCTGGGGAGAGTTCTGCACTCCATTCTCTGCAGCTGAGCTCACAGATTTCCTTTGTTAATTTTAGTTACTGCCAGAGAAATTATTAACTTAAAGATTAAAGCTAGGAATCAGTATAAGATTAGCTATATTTTAAATCTAATTAGTTCGATAATCACTTCATTATTATTATACTTTCATAGCTTTACTGAAGTATACATTTAAATAACCAAAATACTCTGCCATACATGGTTTATAAAATTAAAATTAATATATATAAAAAATAAAATAAAACAAATTAATTATGGTTACATACCACTGCAAAACTTCAGGGTCTAACTACTAAACACACATTTGCAATAGGCATTGACGCCTCGTCACTCAGTGCGGTGGACTACGGAAAAGGCCAGTTCTACGTGCGCAGAGGCCTTTTATACTGGGGTCCCAGAGTTCCAGACCAATCAGACGCCCTCTTGCAGAATTCCACCATCATCGCGAGCCGAGTACACATACATACGCACAGAAGTCAAGAAGTGTGTCACAAACGTACATACAGAAATCATTAGGTGAATCACACACATGCACGCTGAAGTTAAAACAGTATGTCACTAACAAATACGCACAATCAAAGAAATACATTGCGTGCGGCATTACAATTACACACTCACAAATCAAGAGGATTTACACACAAACCAGAAAGAAACTTGTAGATTGGTCAACAGAAACCAAGAAATACACCACAAACATTTGTGCGCAAATCAAAACAAAGGTTGTAAACTTTAGAATAAAGGCAAAGATATACTTTACGAACTAGATAAGAAAATGCAGAGAACACTACAGACGACAAACTACACTTGTTTTTGCTTACTGTAGTTATGCTTACTTGTCTTACTTCTGGTACAGATTTACCAAACATACCTCATTGCAGCGTATGCATTACAAAAGATACACAAGACTGAAAACAATTACATTGTTCCAATCAACAAAGTTACAATGTACAAATATTGGCATGCGTGCAGAAGAGAGATTTTACAGATTTGAAAGAAAGAAAGAAAGAAAGAAAATGAATGAAAGAAAGAATAAAAGAAAAGAATAAAGAAAAATAAAATGGGATGAAAGTGTTAGGTTCATATCAACACATAGTACACTACAAACACATTAGGGTCTTATTACGTAGTTATTCCAGGTATCTCTGTGATAAAGTATACTTGTCAGAATTGTTCACACTATCTCATATGTCTACAATTCGTCTTGAGGAAATAGTTAGATTCTCTATTCTTTGGTAATTATGTCTATAATAGAGAACATTACTAATTTATATGAATATTATTGGATTTAAATATTTATTCTTGTTGATATTATATTTCTTATTATTTCGTAGAAGTTCTTGCAGATTGTTATTCAAGACTACGATATTAAGTTCTACCAAATTCTAGTCAATGATCTCCTTAATCGTCTTTAGATCTTTGGAATCAGTTCGTTTCTGAATGTTTATCTACGTTAGTTATATATTAGTTAGGCCGATCGAATATATTTGAATGCACCTGATACGATAACAATTTACATGGCAAACAACAAATTATTTGTATAATATTATCAGGTATATGGCAAGATCGAAGGGAACAGACCAAGAGGAAGACTGAGAGGAAAATACCTGGATGGCTTGGCCACATGGCATGGACGAGACAGGAATACTGAGCTGATCCACGACTCTGGTGATCGAGTGAAATGGCGAATCATGACCGCCCACGCTTTCCGGCATGGCACATGATTGATTGATTGATATACATATGTTGTCAAGTTTTCGTTTATTGGCAGAGACATTATGAAGCCAGTCATCGTGTTCATTACATCGAGTCGATGATTATAATATTTCCTACTATATGATATGGACGTTGAACTGGTCCAGACTGTCTCAATGTCATTCAACCGCCAAAGCGTTAAAACTCAACTGGAGTAAAATGTAACAAAGTCGCCCACCTTAAAGACTGGTGCAATTCGAGACAATCCTTTTTCTTCAGATTAATCTCCTTATCAGAAATAAATATATAACACTGTTGTATAATATAACGGGCCCCTGACACGGGGACGGGACGCTACATGTCAATACAAACCCAGCTGTTTATATCTTTCTGGAATTGCTCAATCCCTCAAGGACTATCGAAAACTATTGCAAACTCGTCGTCTATAATTTATTTATGTCCCGGTCCGAACATGGTATGAATGCCATACAAACGGGCGATCTCTTCTTTTCGTAAATATGCTTCGCCTAGACGATCAAATCCTTTTATCACGGAGCTCAAAGGAAAACACAGCTGACTTGATGTCCTTTCTCGAATCGACCTCTGCTGCTGTCCTCACGATGCTTACATCGGCCTTAGTTCCCAGTGGTGAAGTCATTCTATTGTTAGACTGGGAATCTCCTAATTCTTATTAGGTGGTGCGCTTGACTACTATGTGGCATAATGCTCCCTCCCAGAAAAAAAATGCTAAGTCATTTTTTCCCTTTCATACTCATCCTATATGATACTTACAACTGTAACTTCTTTTACCCACTACCACATAGTTCTAGAATTTACCACATCATTAACCCTAAAAAAATAATTATAAATGCTACATAACGGGCACGCCAACCTATCCGATCTCTACGTCCGGACGTCGTGTGACTGATCCTAGGGAATCAGCTCAACTAATAAACATATTAGTCCCTACCTTGTCCTAACTGACAAGTGTGTCCTAGCTCTAGGTATTACCATGAAGTTTCGGACTGAGGGTAATAATGTAGATTTCCCAGTAACCATGTTAGTCGTAGTTGTTACTTGTTGTTGTATTGTTCATGATATAATTACTTATTCAGTTTAAGTGGGTAGGGTGCTTGTCTGTGACTCCACCTTAACTTTTTCCCGATATTTTCCTTTGGGATTTGAACTATCGCTTGATCATATATTCTTATTTAGCTCCTGTTGTACTGATTCATCAACATATAGCATAACATAAAACATACCATCTTATCGATCTGGACCCAAAATTCATAATTAACTAATATAAACGTTAATTACTCTTATGTAACTATAATTAACACAACTCCAATTTCAACATTTATAACATCACATATAGTTAATGTTTTTCACAATCACAGAGTGATACTTAAGATTTTCTTTCTGACTGTCTTCTTTCCAACAGCAAGCACTTGTGTCCGTTAATAAATTTCATCCTTGCCGTGGCTCTGTTTTGAACACATATCAGATATCAATGTACCTTAATTCTATTTATAATACTTAATCTAATAACCTATATTATCATGTTGGTTATTGTCATATTGACTTTCTAATAAGGCTTTATATACAAGTATCAATATATATATCATTATGAACTATGAACTCAATTTATATAAATAAAAACTATAACTATAATTCAACTATAACTAATCAACAGGAAAATCTGCCATTCTATAATCGACTCAGAATGTCAGCGAGATTATTATCTTTTCCAGGAATGTGACAGATGTCAAATTCATAGTCCTGTAATAGTAATGACCATCTATGTATTCTAGAATTCTTCGGATGACCCGATTTGAAAATTTGTAAAGGTTTGTTATCCGAAAGATCCAGAAATTTCCTACCTAGTAAGTATCTAGAGAACTTCTCAATACTTCTCAATTAAAGCTAGAGCCTCTAGTTCAGTAACAGCATAGTTTCTCTGAGTTTCAGATAGCTTCTTACTGAAGTAAAGAATAGGATGTAGTTTCCCTTCATGTAATTGAAGTAATACAGCTGAAATAGCATGTAAACTAGCATCCGTTTGTAAAACAAAGTCTTTTGAAATATCAGGTAATTTCAAAATAGGATATGTACTAAACAGAGTTTTTATTTGTTGTAATAACTTCTCGTGATCCTCTGTCCAACTATTTTTATAGGTCTGCAATATAGATATAGACATGTGAAGAATCATACATTTCAAAGATTCAAGACTTTTTAAGAAAATAACTCAGAATTATACTCTAATATTCTGACTCAACAAGAATAAATCCTTAAACCAATTCATCATCATAAACTATTAAGTTCCTCCAATAACAATATAGTTACTAACAATTATCTGAAGAATAGAGAACTAAAATATTTTTCACACACCTAAGTGTGGAGATATGAGATAGTGTGAACACTTTGAACAAATATAGATTTAGATCCAAGAAATTTGGAATTCTAAGTAATAAGACCCTAATGTGTCTGTAATGTATTATATTGAACCTAATACTTTCATCCCATTTTATTTTTCTTTATTCTTTTCTTTATTCTTCCTTTCATTCATTTTCTTTCTTTCTTTCTTTGTTTCAAACCTATAAAATCTCTCTTCTGCACGCATGCCAATATTTGTACATTGTAAGTTTGTTGATTGGAACAATGTAATTGTTTTCAGTCTTGTGTATCTTCTGTATTTTCTTATTAAGTTTGTAAAATATATCTTTGCCTTTCTTCTAAAGTTTACTACCTTTGTTTTGATTTGCGCACAAATGTTTGTTGTGTATTTCTTGGTTTCTGTTAACCAATCTACAAGTTTCTTTCTGGTTTGTTTTTTAATAATAGTTATTTCTTCATGTTTGGGTTCATTTACTTTGTGTAAATCTTGGTATTCGCAATTATTTACCGTTGTGCTATCACTCAATATCGTTGTATCCTGTATGTCTACAGTTGATGTACCCTGTTCTATTTGCGTCTTTTCTTCTTTAATTTCTTCTTCTTCTTCTTGTGTTGTTTCAATTTGGGCATTTGTACTTGTAAGTGTTTCGTTAGACTTGTGTTCGATAGTTACTTTCTGAACGAAATCTCTGGCGTTCGGTTCTTTCACTACTGCAGCACATACTTTACCTGTGTGATTACTTTCTTTTATTTCATACATTTGCGTTTGTTTCCTCATTTGCTCCTTCCAAATTGTTTCCTTTGCAAGATTCTCCTTTTCAAGGGCGAGTCGTTTTTGTTTGATTTCTGCCTCTACGGTTATCTGTCTTGCCTTTAACTCTGCCTCTGCGGTTATTTGTTTTTCTTTCATCTCTATTCTCATTGCAGCTATCTTTTCACGTTCCAAAGTTAATTCTTTTTCTCTAGTCTCCATTCGTTCTCGTTCCACCGCTATCTCATTTTGTCTGATAGCCATCTCTTTTTCCTTCAGTTCTCTCTCAAGAGCCATCTGAAGTTGTTTGGTTTCCTTTTCTGCTGTCAGTCTTTCCTGTCGTTCCTCCTTCTCACGTTGTCTTTCCTCCTTCTCACGTGCAGCTTGAAGTTGTCTAGCTTCCTTCTCTGCTGCAAGTTGAAGTTGTCGATCTTCTTTGTCACGCTTCTGTTGTTCACTGAACTCAAGCTTTGCCCAATTTCGAAGTTCAGTACCGGTTAAACCAGTCTTCTCACCCAACTCAATGAAATGTTGCAGTGTAGACATCTTGTCCTAATGTCCTACCTGTAAAATGAGCTATCTGGCTGAAATAAATATGGAAGTAGGCAAGAGAAGAAAAGAATCGACAAAATTGTGATATTGTCTCAAATCACTATCACTCAGATAGTAAGGTAAATGTCGTATCACAGTTGAGCAAATATAAACTCAATTAAATTTGTAGTGTAAATTCGAACACCACAAAAAAAATCAAGTAAATATCTCTATAATGAACGAAACAGATATAAACTAGAGAAATAAATATGAAGAAGTATATCCAATATAAAATATATGCAACGCAAGACAACTAACAATCATTAAAAAAACGATCGACGAGTGACGCAAATACATATTACTGTTTACAACCGATAACAAATTTTATCCACAAATTTTAACGGATAAAGCTCATACTATACTACTACAGTTGAGACAAGACGACAGTATTTTGGTGACACCCGCAAGATCAAAACAAAAAATTAAATTCGTAATGACCTGGCGACTATCAACACACAAATCACTTCATGAACCAATCAAGTAATAATCTCAATTAGCTGATCATGACCCTTCCAACCGCCCACGAAATAAAATAATTAGCCTTATTATGAGTCAACATAACACCAATCAACAATGAACAATTTACTGGCCTGCTTCCGGCTCTCGTGTACGTAGATACTATGAGTTCGACAATTTACATCATATATGTTGACCAAGATATACCAAAGGAAGGAACTGTATATCACAAGTAAATTGCTCCTTGCTTTTACGAGAGTATAATCAACTTGTACTCAAACCAGAACCAACGCGGTTCGTGACCAATCCCTGTGAAACGTGATTGGCTTGGGTATATTCGACGAACTTTGAGTTATAGTAGCCTTATTATTTTAGGCTGAATGCTGTGGGTAATGGAATGCTTGATGCCCACAATGAAGTATAATTATATAAGTGTCGTACAGTTCAGCGTGAAGACGAATGGTATCACATCCAATAAAAGAAATGTCAATCCGTGTAGCGTCCTGATGCGTAACAGCTGAAGTGTAGAGTGAGTAGCCCCCTGATGTGAATGTGTAGTGTCCTAGTACCCTGTCATGGTGCCGTGTGCAGAGGTGTCATGACGATGAGGTGCATCCATATATGTTCGTTGCGTTCACAGTTCTGATGTGTTACGTATAAACTGGTAATTACTGTTCGCATACAAGAGTCATAGTGTCTATAAATATGTTTCCATATGAATCGTGGAATGGAATCAATGTAGTATATGAATGTTCTTCGGCTTGTATATACTGTGGTGTCTAATGCTTATCCATCGCCTCCCTTAAATAATTATTTCCATAGCGATGTACCACAATGTTCATGACGTTAGTGACATGGAAGAGTGGACGAGTTGAAATGGAAGACAATGACTCCTTATTCGTGGGTGCGACAGAATCTAATATATATCGACTAAGTACTCGAATGTCGCGTACTTCAATATGGAGTCTGTCCTTATTCACTCAGTGAAGTTGGATACGTCCATTACATTGGACAATAATAAAAGCACATCTTCAATATGATATACATATTGTATAATAGTAATTACTTGCCTTTCGATCTTCAGTTATAAGTAGTACATAAATAAGGATGTTGCACAACAAAAGTCTGGTGCTTTCGAACGTTCTTCAGACACGTTCCATTTGTGTTTTAAGTTGTGAGCCCATAATCGTTATTATTAATGTCTTACTCTCCGTGCAAACGATAATATGCTATCTTGTAAAATGTATCGTTTTCTGGCGACGCAACACAGCTTACATTAAATCAACCGCCATGTTGGTGCATCGTACGTAATCCTGATGCTGCATCGTGCTAAGGAATTTATCGTCGTGGCGCGCATTCTTTGTATGTTTACTTCTGATATGGCGGGAATCAATCGTCACTTGTTTACATTAAACCATTGTTTCCTCGGATCGAAGTCCCCACATGTCTCAATGTAATTCAACCGCCAAAGCGTTAAAACTCAAACTGGAGTAAAATGTAACAAAGTCGCTCACCTTAAAGACTGGTGCAATTCGAGACAATCCTTTTCATTCAGATTAATCTCCTTTTCAGAAATAAATATATAACACTGTTGTATAATAGAACGGGCCCCTGACACGGGGACGGGACGTTAGATGTCAATACAAACCCAGCTGTTCATATCTTTCTGGAATTGCTCAATCCCTCAAGGACTATCGCAAACTATTGCAAACTCGTCGTCTATAATTTATTTATGTCCCGGTCCGAACATGGTATGAATGCCATACAAACGGACGATCTCTTCTTTTCGTAAATATGCTTCGCCTAGACGATCAAATCCTTTTATCACGGAGCTCAAAGGAAAACACAGCTGACTTGATGTCCTTTCTCGAATCGACCTCTGTTGCTGTCCTCACTATGCTTGCGTCGGCCTTAGTTCCCAGTGGTGAAGTAATTCTATTGTTAGACTGGGAATCTCCTAATTCCTATTAGGTGGTGCGCTTGACTACTATGTGGCACAGACCAACAGAGATCGAAATCGCTTTGATGACGATTCGGTGACATTTATGTTGAACTTTGATAGGTAGATATAATTGTGATGATCACTGTGATGTGATTAACAATTCATTAAGACTTAGCTACACATGAAAACACTATTATGTTAGTGATATTAGCTATTTAGTATTAATATGAACACTTATGTAGAGTGATAATTAATTTTTAGCATGATGATATTGAGATACTATGAACTATTATAGTAGTTAGATTGATTTAGATAATGTTTTATCGTCATTCAATGTTGTTCACAATTAAATATGTATTTATTAGTATTTATTGATATGATTTGGCATTATGTTCGCGCTAGCTCACAGGCGAAGAGTATGACACATGTTAATTTCACCATGAATTGCCAGGAAATTGTTGAGAGTCAACGGATGCAACATATGACTACAACTATGACGGAGTACCACTACGGCCACATTCAAGGCAAAGGACCTCACCTATACGGAAAAGATCATAGCAAGAGAGACATATTACAGCGAAAGTTATAAAGCAACCACTAGGACTGACAGCTTGGTACCTGTGAATCAAACACGTCCTCTACTCAAGTTTAGTTTGAGTTAGGACGCTTGACCTTATGGTCAAATGAGAGACTAAGATTTATATATTTAGTTAGTACAGCCTCCCCATGGGCTGACTACATGACGTCTACCGCGGGATTGTAGACAGGGGGACATGCCCGTCAATAATAATTTTTTTTAATTTTGTGTAGGATACAATGGGAACCATACAGTCGTACTTGGAGCATAGCTTTTAACATATTTCGTCTGCACAATTATTAGCAGATTTATTCGTTATGGTCTGGTAAAATGATAAGATCATTTTAAAGGTGAGGGGGGGGGGGGCATATGCCATAAGGCAGATACCCGCGGTTTACGTCATTAATAATAGGTAGAGAATCCTGAAGCTCAAAAGCTTACGGATATCTAGGAGACTGGTGATAAACGGTGAATCGTCACTCTGACGTAAAAGGACAACAGAGGTTGTGACTTTCACGGAACAGATCGGTTGTGCTTCGGAGTGTCAGAAAAGGAAGAAGGCGCGTTCCGGAGGAATGAGGTATCAACGGAGATTCATTCTGTAAAGGACCTAGACGATATTGAAACAGAAAACGATGGAACAAGTGGAAGGAAGATAACTGGGAATCGGAGACGTAGGATTTTAAGAATTGTTTTGGGAAACTAGTTCTTAGATGTTTTGAATGAAGACCGACCATGCATTAAATGGCACTTCATTTGTCTTCGAGTAGCTTGATCCATGAAAGATTCTACAGTGCATGAATAAATGCCGTCCTTCAGTTCTCACGGTTTGTCGTCAGTTATTTCCGTTCGCCGCTTTTGAGCATTTTTCAAACAGGTGAGAAGATACTTTCGTTTTCTTGTTGACTGTTACTAATTATCATAATCGAGCGGCAGCGCAGGCCCCTTGACACTCCTCCTCACTCTCCTCCTCCCTCCTCCTCCTGCGTTCTCCTCCTCCCTCCTTCTCCCTCCCCCTCCTCCTCTCTCTTCCTCCTCTCTCTTCCTCCTCCTTCCTCCTCCTCCCTCCTCCTCCTCTCTCCTCCTCCTCCCTCATCCTCCTCCCTCCTCCTCCTCTCTCCTCTCCCTCCCTCTTCCTTCTTTCTCCTCCCTCCTCCTCCCTCTTCCTCCTGCTCCTTCCTCCTCCTCTCTCCTCCTCCCTCCTCCTCCCTCTCCACTTCCTTCCTCCTCCTCCCCTCCTCCTGCGTTCTGCTCCTCCCTCCTTCTCCCTCCTCCTCCCTCCTCCTCCCTCTTCCTCCTCCCTCTTCCTCCTCCCTCTTCCTCCTCCCTCTTCCTCCTCTCCCTCCTCCTCCTCCCTCCTCCTCCTCCCTCCTTCCTCATCCCTCCTCCTCCCTCCTCCTTCTTTTTCCTCCCTCTTCCTCCTCCTCCCTCCTCCTCCCTCCTCCTCCTCCCTCCTTCTCCTAACTCTCCTCCTCCCTCCTATTCCTCCCTACTCCTTATCCTCCCTCCTCTTCCATCCTCCTCCTCTCTCCGCCTATCTCGTCCTCCCTCGTCCTCCCTCCTCCACCTCCCTCTTCCTCCTCCCTCCTCCTACTCCTCCTAGTACTTCTTCTGCTGTTGCTGCTGCCATCGCTCCATTTACCCAAGTTAATTGTTGTGGGAAAATGTAAAGATCTTTCAAGTGCTCATTCTAATGCTTTTTGTAAGTTGGTCTTCGTTTATCTAAGGTTGTTCTAACTGCAACCAATAAATGATTAGACAGACAGGCAGACAGACAGACAGACAGACAGACAGAGAGGGAGGGACAGACGGACAGACAGACAGACAGACAGACAGACAGATAGTCGGGAACGGGAACGAGAACTTATATGACTGCTTATATGAATTAAATGAGATGCTCCCCACCAGGGTCTGGGCGAAGCCGGGCCGGGTCAGCTAGTCTTATATATAAAAGGCAATCTCCGTCTGTATGTATGTCCTTTATGCGTTCGCGAACGGTCCATCCGATTGAGATGAAATTTTCTACACGTCTTCCTCTCATTCCCGCGCTGCCAACTGTCATAATTTTTGTTAGTGTAAAATCGGCTACTTACTTTGCATCGTTTTCAAATATCTATAAACTCTTTGTCTATAGTTATTTACAGGCATATGAGTTATAATAAATAATTATATAATCTTTAAGGCATTTTCAAAGTTTTCATAAAAATAATGCATAATGCATAACATTGTAACTCATCTTTTTATGCTTAAAGAAGTTATGTACAGTTATGTAGGTGATTAAAAACAGTTTTCATTAAAAATAATGGATGGTGTGTGGAAGGACAATCTTTTAAGTAACTTTTTTTTGTTGTTGTATGAATTTAATGAGACGCTCCCCGCCAGGAGCTGGGCGAAGCCACGCCGGGTCAGATAGATAGACAGACAGACAGACAGATAGTCGGGAATGGGAGCTTATATGACTACGTATATGAATTAAATGAGATGCTCCCCACCTTTTCGCTGCAGTTATCTACAGGCATATGCGTTATAACCCTCCTCCTTCTCCTCTCCCCTCCTCCTCCTACCCTCTTCCTCCTCCCCCCTCCTCCCTCCTCTTCCTCCTCCATCCTCCTCCTCCCTCTTCCACCTCCTCCTCCTCCCTCCTCCTCCTCCCTCCTCCTCCGCCCTCCTACTCCTTCTCCTCCTCTCTCCTCCTCCTCCCTCCTCCTCCCCTCATCCCTCCTCCCTCCTCCTCCCTCTTCCTCCTGCTCCTCCTCCCTCCTCCTCCCTTATCCCCCTCCTCCTCCCTCCTCCTCCCTCTTCTCCTCCCTCTCCTCCTCCCTCCACCTCCTCCTCTCTCCTCCTATCTCCTCCCTCTACCTCCTCCCTCCTCCTCCTCCACATCCCTCCTCCTCCTCCTTCCTCTTCCTCCCTCCTCATCCTCCCTCCTCCTATTCCTCCTCCTCCTCCCCCTCCTTCTCCCTCTTCCTCCTCCCTCCTCCTCTCTCTTCCTCAACCTCCCTCCTCCTCCCTCTCCGTCCTCCTCCCCCTCCCCCTCCTCC
>JACEFZ010021388.1:0-14380 GCA_014155875.1 Cepaea nemoralis
CTCGTCAGCCAAACAGCTAACGTTGATTGAGTGGCCGTCCAGTATGAGTCAAATATTGAGGAGCAACAACTGTACAAGTTAGAGAAGTACAATGACATGGTCGCAAGTCTTAAGCTGGAGGAGTACACCGTCAGGTTGTTTGTCATTGAGATAGGCGCCAGAGGTCTAGTCTCCCACTTCGTGTTTGATGTGATGAAACGAATAGGCAATAAAGGACAAGAAAGAACTCGGGCCCAGAAACAACTGTGTGAGGCAGTCGAAAAGGCCTCATGCTGGCTATGGAATTGTCGGAACCTAGAGTTGGGTGAGTCTCGGAACTAGTATGGCAGTAACTGCAGGATCTCTCAACCAAGACCACGAACTTGCAACGTCTCGTGTCAACTCTTTAGCCTACAATATTAGTGTATCAGGCCAACAATATCGGTGTTAAGACGACTGAGTTCGGCATGAATCACGGCCTTTTTTTCTCACATCGTCAATATTTGTCAGGTCAGTGGAAAATCCTGTACGCATGGTTCTTACGTTCCAAGTTGCAAGCCGTAGCTTGAGGTTTCTATTTTTCTTTTTAGAAGTATCTTGTGCATTGGTTTTACAGCCTGCCATTCAGATTTTGTCCTAGCCCCATGAACCCATTGAAGCAGACAGGCTGTGGCGGATCAGCACCCAATTGGCCGTGGACTGCCCAGCTTCGGGCGGGTGCTAGCTGATCAGTGATACTTGTAGGTGTCTCCTACCGTCAGAGCCAATTGACAAGGACTTATAATCCGTAACCCCTACCTCTCGCTTTGATTCCGAGACCGGTTAAGACCAGGGATGGAGTTATAACCTCGCCATAGCACAAAGCCTGGGCTAAAATATAAAGACCATGTTTTTCCCATGCAGCATGATCCCTCTCTCGGCCTACCTAGTTCACTCCAGAGGAAAATTAACACCAATGCATCTGGAACAAGACAAGATACAGAAGCTGCCGGATCAACAAAGCAATGCTCTACCTGTTCGCCTAAGTAATAGGAATACATAGATGGCTTGCCCACATAGCACAATCACGACAAGACCACATACTCATCCGAGTTTAGTGATCGTGTGAAATGGCGTATCATGATCGCCCACGCTTATCCACACGGTACATGGTGAGGATGAAATAGTTCAGATGTTAGGAAATGTTGTTGACATTACACAATTTGGTGTTAATGTAGAAACGTTGTGGCACACAATTAGAAACATCAGAAATTTTGTATACATGATAGGATTCGATACCGTCTGACACAGGACAGAATGTTTGTTGACGTGAAAACCATGACAATGAAAATAGACAAATTGATTAAAAGGTCAGCGACGCAGAATTATTCTGCAGTGGATCTCATCCTATTGTTTATACCAGGAAATGAGAGGGCTGACAAAGCGGCCAAAGAAGGAACTGAGACACAACAACCATATGTTCCTTATGTTATGTACTACTGACAGAAAAATCTAATAAACCCACTCAGAAAGTCACCTTGCAATCACAGGATGATCATCATCTATAGGCCAGAACTGGACGAGATATGATCTTTAGACTCAGAACTGGCACTCACCAGACACAACAGTCATGCGTACGCATAACTAAATGTAGGTTCTACACTAATGTGCACACGCGGGGAAGCACCTCAAACTGCACAGCATAGCCTACATTGTACTAAACACACATGACTAACCTTAGTGTCCTCTGGCCGCTTTGGGAGCGTTTACCACTGCACAATAAAAAACAACAACCAGTAACGTGATGGCAAACCTTGCATTATAACACCAAGGTCTACAAGAACGACGGACAAGCCGACTATATTATCAACGAAGTAGTAATTGTGTTGGTGTTGTTTGTCCATCAAGAATGATGATGACCATTCATTGCATCCAGTGGGGTTGAGAGTATGCAGCCGTGAGTTCTAAGATGGCTGATAAAGCCTATTTTGGTCGAAATATTCTTTAACAACGCGGGCAAAGATGTGTGGGTTGGTGGGGGATGTTTGTGTGGGTGGTGAGTGTGTGTGGGTTGGGAGAACGGGTGAGGGCAGTGTGTGTGGGGGGATTGTGGGAGGGGTATGGGTCGGTTGGTGGGGTATTGTGTGTCCCTGGGCGTGTGTGGGTGTGTGTGTGTGTGTGTGGGGGGGGGGGTGATGTGTGGGTGGGAGATGTGCCTCATAACATGGTAATTTGCATTGTTTATGTTTACAACATTCGACAATGTTTTTTTTTTTCTTCCCATGTAAATGTATAATGCATCATTGATGAACGAAAGATGTGTGATGGGAAGGGCCGAATGTAAGACGGGCCTGCGTGCCCAATTTGTGACCTTTTTGAAATAAAGTTGATTTGACTTATTTGATTTTCTGTCCCATACATTCTTGTACAGTCTGCCAAAGGCCGCGCTGGCCTTGGTGACTGCATTACTTCGTCACCTATTGTGGCATCTTGGGACACCGTGCTGCCAAGATAGGTGAATTTGTCTACAACACTTAGTCTATGACTATTCTTTTTGACATTCGGCTCGGTGTGATCAATCCCTGCAGCTGGCTGGTACATAACTACAGTCTTCTTCAACTTGATATTGAGTCCAAATTTGGCACCAGCATATGAGAAAACTGAAACATTGTGTTGCATGTCTGCCTATGAGTTGGAATATAGAGCGCAATCGCCAGCAAACAGTAGCTTTCTGACGGTGTCGCTGGTAGTTTTGGTTTTAGCTGCCAGCCTTCTGAGATTGAATGACTTTCCATCCATGCGGTAGTTGTTGCTTTTGAAGGCATTGGTCAGCATAGCTGAAAATATTAGGCTGAGCAGTGTTGGTGCCAGGACACAGCCTTGCTTCACCCAATTGGTGACAGAAAAGGGCTCAGATAATTCGCCAGTTTCCTGGACTCTTGCCTGCATACCACCATGAAATAGCCGCGCTATTTGGACAAACTTTCGTGGATAGTCCAAATTCCTTCTCTGCTAGCTGTATCAAAAGCCTTGGTAAGATCAATGAAAATGGAGAACATTTCGAAGTTCTGTTGCTGACATGTCTCTTGCAGCTGCCTTGCAGTGAAATTCAGACTGGCTATTGGATTTCCATTAACTTAGGTTTGCCCCATATCTTTAGCTCTTTTACTGTCGACCAAGAAGAAGAAGAAGAAGCAAAATGTCGACATTCTACAAGATGTGAACTTAGAAGAATAAATGGCTCACAAGAAGCATTATGTTTATGGACACCGAAACACTTTGATCATATTAAACGTGATTTGATTAGAAAAGCGATGGAAGGCATGGTTTCTGAAAGAAGAGATAGTGATAGGCCAGCACGATGAAGGGCACACGACATTGAAGATATTGGTTGGGCACGAACATACATGAGGCAGGGGAACTGACAAACGATCGAGAATCTTTTCGGCCGGCACTGATAAGAGCAACGTTATGCAAATGACCTGCCTACAAGATATTATCTTCTGATTCACATATAATAATACTTGTAATAATATATTATATTTATTGTTTTTGTTTTCCCATTACCCCTGCCACAACAGAGAAGTTATAATTAGTGCCCATCACAATCTCAGATTAATAATTAAATAATATGACCGAATCTGTCACATTACGACATTGTTTTGTTTTGTTTTTCATTCACAAATAAGCTGAAATTATGGTTTGTTTCGCGAGCAAAGCCAATAACTTTTTAATATTTTTTCTACAGACGAGAGTTAGGATTACGAGGAAAACAATATGGTGTCTCTCGACACTGAACTCTTTGTTTAATTAATCATGGAAAGTTCTGTATATCGGTAGTCATCCCTGGAATTTAAGACCATATGTAGGAGATAACGATTTTAATCACCTGTGTAAGTCATGCATGGTTTGATGTTACAGAACTGTGTATCAATCTTGTCGTTCTACTTCGTTAAGTTTACCAATATTTCGTTTCGGTTCGGAGATTGGGAAATTCACTACTAAATATTATGGTGAGTTGCATAGTTGAATGTTATATTTTAGTCTGTTAAATATAGACAGCAAAGCAAAACTAAAATGAAGATATTTATAAACAGCACTTATTCCGTTTTCCCGCGGAACTTAAATCAGCTAGAATTATACATGTTGCTTTAAACTACGTCATGCTGCTGTGTAACTGAAAAATAATACTTTTTAAAATTAAAATTAAAAGTAATGAGTTTTAAGTGGTCACTTTAGTAACAAATTTTGTAAATTGATTTTTAATTATATAACCTGCTTAGTTGGATACCTCTTGAAAAAACAAAACCAACGGTACCTTGTTCAAGTCTATAGGTCAAGTCTAAGCCGAGATATTAATGTTGTAGCCGAGAACTATCACGATTTTAAATTTGAGAATTTACTATGAGACTACCACAGTAGATAGGCCTTGAAATTCAAAATCTAATGGTACCTCAATGATGCCTGTATGTCACTTCTAAGTGAAGATATTCACATTTTTGTGAAGGTGAGACGAGTTGCGATTTCTCATGCTATTTACTCGATATTAGAGCTCTCCAGTGTGTCCAATTACCTTCACCAGCGGGTGTGCGCGTCTATGTGTGCGAGATTGTCTCAAACGGTCGTATGAAAACTGACTTCAAAAATATGTTCTGTCATGTTAAATGATTACAAAATAGTACAAGTATACAAATAAATTATTAATAATCTTTAAACTTGTGTTCTCTTTAACTATCGCACGTTTCGTGTGTTGAAAAGTGTAGCGCAATTGATATGCGGCGGCCGTCATGCCCCGTGGGTTACCAATTCACAAAGCCACTTCTTCGCAGAAAATCTGTTTTTCAACCACAATTCGAGCAAGTTTAGTTATGAAACTATGCTGATTCAGGGGTGACATTTTATATAGCAATTAAAATTTACATTAAACAAAGACATCTATTGGATCCATCGATTCTGATACATGATCATTCCGCAGCCTCTGGCTGTGGGATGCGCTCTCCAGCAATCAGCAGCTTGCACATATCCATAGAGCACACTTTTTTCACAAATTTCCAGTTTCTTAGTTCTATATAATAGTTCGTAATGTTTAATAGTTTCTATTATATCACCGAATAATTTTGTGAAAAATAAAAAAAATTAAAAAACGCCCAGCCGGGAACAGAACCCCGGTCTCCCGCGTGACAGGCCGAATGCTTACGACTACGCTAGCGAGGACACAATGATTGTTCCACAAACATTTTTATATAGTCAAGCCGCCTTTTTGGGTTTCATGATCGTAACATCTTTGCTTGTTTTTCAACCACAATTACAGCAACTCAAAATTTCTGAAAAATTTGATGCAGAATTAGAAGATCCATCTACAATTGATGGTTTTGTATTGAAAATGCCAGAAAAAAAAATTAATTACGGTTCATCGTGCCATTTCCATTTTTCTCCTCATGCGCGGTTGGTCTCAACCAACACGGGTCATAAGCGGATTATGAAAACTGACTTCAAAAATATGTTCTGTCACATTAAATGATTAAAAAATAGCTTTGCAGAAAATGTTGTTTTTCATCCACATCAGAAGCAATTACCGCAATGAAACTTTCCAAATATATTTAAAATTGTATGCAGAATTCAAAAATACATCTATAATTGAAATCATTCTATCTACAGCGACAGAATAGTGTTACAAAGTGCACATGCCAATCCGATCAATATGCGCAAAGAACAAAAACACATCTTCACAGAAAATGTTGTTTTTCATCCACATTGGAAGAAATTACCGTGATGAAACTTTCCACATATATTAGCGATTTCGTTGCTAACGGAGGACGCCTTTTTTCGGAAAGTTCAAGGTCATCAGATCCGAGGACCGTTTCCGGTGGCCCGTGAGTGCAGTATACAAAAATAACCCTATCGTTTTTCCTATTGGATAAATGCGAAACTATTTTTATGAAAATGGCGAATGACAACTTTAACGAGAGGTAAAAGGTTATTCTACAAACCTGCATGCTTGAAAGCGGTTGAAAGTGGCTTGTTTGAAAGATATTTCCCGTTTTTTGACAAAGGTAAGGGAGTTTATAGTTTGGCTTGTTTATTATCAAAGATATCCTAATTTAACCTGCATTTTTGAACTGCGCATCCAATTTTACATATAAATGTTGACTTTCAACAAGATTCGTTATGCGGATGAGTTTTAAAAAAAAATTCTGTGAGCTTGGTCATGGTGCGTATTCTTTACATTCATAATTTCGGAATCACAGCATATTTGATTGGTGTCTGCTTCATTTTTTGACAAACAAGAAGATTTACAATCATAAAGTTAAACAAAATATCAATATACGTTTAAATTCTATTACATATTTATTTTGTTGCTTTATATTTATTGTATTTATTGTTCATCTTGCTACATGACTTAAAATTTATGAAAGTCAAGTCATTTTTCAAACTTGTCCATCGTCCATTGCTGAAATTTAGTTGACTGGTTATAGTTTTATTTGTATTGATAAATGTCTTATCAAGATAATTATACTTTATTGTGCATTTATGAATGCTGTGTCCATTTCTGCACACAACGATCGAGGATCTAGCAAGATTCGTTATGCAGAGGTGTGGAAAAAAAATTATTCTGTGAGACCACCTAGTTACATCTTTACAATCGGAAAAATTCACAATGGCGGCATCCCAGCACATATCACACTAGTGTCTGTTTTTATTGAAACACTGGAGATGTAGAATCATAAGATACAAAATATCAAATAATTTCTATAGATAATTTGAGTTGTTGGTTTAAAAATATTTAATCAAGTGATATATAAAGTCATTTATCAAACCCGTCCATGGATGACTTTGTATTCTCCGCCCTGGCGGAATATGTAATTGCAAATTTGTAAAAATATTGTAGATGTTAAATAATATTTAAATTTAAGATAAGTTATATGTTTTTGATATCTCCAACCAGTTAAGCTTTTATTCTTGTCTTTCTGATTATATTTTTTATACATATTTCTTTGGTAGTTTCTGTGGCGAAGTAATCAAGCCGTTTGACTTATGCTCCGAAGGTTGTGGGTTTGATTCTGGGCCGCATCCTTCAGTTTACGAGTTAAATGTTTCGGAGACTCCTGTGGGTCATCGCTAAAAGCTACGGAGTTCATAGGCAGAGTTCGTAGGGAGGCATTATTTGCACCGCGCTCGTATAATCTTTTTTTTTTTGCATATCCTTTACAGGACATTGCTGTCAACACCAGCATCTTTCAGCTGTATGTTGATTTCTTGGCAAGATTACGCTCAGTAGTTTACCATTGCTTTCTGAGCGGCCGGCTCACATACCCCGTAAGGTACCGATGTGATTCGAACCACTGCTGATTCTCACCGTGATCACGTCACCCACGAGAGTATATGAGATTATGGAGAAAAGTCGCTAACCTCTAAGCCACGAAGCCGGCATTGCGTATAATCACTTCGTTAAAAAAAAAACTCCTAAAGATCATAAGATGCATTTAATTTTTATTTACATTTTCTAAATCTCAATCTCCAACCATTTTCATTTTTATTTAATTGTTTGCTTTTATTTACTATTTCTCATTAGGTTTATCATGGCAAGAAAAAGGAATCTTGATCATTTGAGATCGCATCTATCAGTGTTTGAACCTGGATATCCCATTGAAAAAGGCTACATTGCCCAACTGTTGGTAGTGGATCATCGTTCTGTACCAGGTGTACTTACACTTAAAGAAATACAATAAGAAACTGTAAGTACATTTTACTCTGTTGATACAGACCTGTATGCAATCACACACAAACACAGTCATATAGGCAGATACGTAGTCATAGATGCCAGATCAGCTGTCATCACAACAATGTCATATAAATAAGATACAAAAGACACAAAATCATAAACACAGATCATGCCTGTACTTTTTATTGCCAACCATTAATTAAACGTATACAGTCCAACAACGATTTAATCTTTTATCTTCCATGACATTCTTCTTGCTTGGAGAAAATCAAATATACATCTAGCAATTTATGAATTAGTAATTAATTAGCGGGCATTTTAAATTGCTAATTAGGCCACAACAAACATTATTAAAACACCAAAGTGACAATTAGATGCGTAACATCATTCCGCATAAAACCATATACATCTCAAAATTTTTAAAGGTAAAATTAAGAAAACGGAGGCCTATTCATGAATTAGTAATTAATTAGCGGGCATTTTAAATTGCTAATTAGGCCACAACAAACATTATTAAAACACCAAAGTGACAATTAGATGCGTAACATCATTCCGCATAAAACCATATACATCTCAAAATTTTTAAAGGTAAAATTAAGAAAACGGAGGCCTATTCATGAATTAGTAATTAATTAGCGGGCAT
Organism: Cepaea nemoralis; assembly: GCA_014155875.1. NCBI lineage: Eukaryota > Metazoa > Mollusca > Gastropoda > Stylommatophora > Helicidae > Cepaea > Cepaea nemoralis. Next base: position 8,325 of record JACEFZ010021388.1, read on the forward strand.
TTTAAATTGCTAATTAGGCCACAACAAACATTATTAAAACACCAAAGTGACAATTAGATGCGTAACATCATTCCGCATAAAACCATATACATCTCAAAATTTTTAAAGGTAAAATTAAGAAAACGGAGGACCTATTCATGAATTAGTAATTAATTAGCGGGCATTTTAAATTGCTAATTAGGCCACAACAAACATTATTAAAACACCAAAGTGACAATTAGATGCGTAACATCATTCCGCATAAAACCATATACATCTCAAAATTTTTAAAGGTAAAATTAAGAAAACGGAGGCCTATTCATGAATTAGTAATTAATTAGCAGGCATTTTAAATTGCTAATTAGGCCACAACAAACATTGTTAAAACACCAAAGTGACAATTAGATGCGTAACATCATTCCGCATAAAACCATATACATCTCAAAATTTTTAAAGGTAAAATTAAGAAAACGAAGGCCTATTCATGAATTAGTAATTAATTAGCGGGCATTTTAAATTGCTAATTAGGCCACAACAAACATTATTAAAACACCAAAGTGACAATTAGATGCGTAACATCATTCCGCATAAAACCATATACATCTCAAAATTTTTAAAGGTAAAATTAAGAAAACGGAGGCCTATTCATGAATTAGTAATTAATTAGCGGGCATTTTAAATTGCTAATTAGGCCACAACAAACATTATTAAAACACCAAAGTGACAATTAGATGCGTAACATCATTCCGCATAACAACATGCATAAATTGTAATTTTTAAAGATTAAATTAATAAAATGCAGGTTAAATTCTGATTTAGTAATTAATTAGTAAATAATTAGCGGCCATTTTTACTTCCTAATTAGGTCACCAGACATCATATAAAAAAATAAATAACATGACCAGTTAGGCCTTGCAACCCCGATCGCAGTGATGTATGGTTGCTAAGATGTTCGTTTAAAAATAAAACAGATAGTCTCAAAAAACCAAAATTTTGATAATCTGTGCTTTCATTTTGACCAGGACGCAAAAAATTCCTCAGTGAGCACTCTTTTGTGAAAATTTTAGTCCAAAGGTCACGACACTCAAATTTACATAACTCAGCTTAGAATCGAGATACACAACTCATTGAGGTACCGTTAGATTTGGTTTTTCAAGGCCTATCTATCTGTGGTTCTCCCAATAGTAAATGATCAATTTTAATATCATGATCAAAATAGCTACATATATTTAAAATTATATGCAGAATTCAAAAATACATATATAATTGAAGACGTTCTATCTACAGCGTAAAAAAAAAAAAAATTACGGTAAGTATGAAATATAGCCGGCTCCCTCGCCGAGGGGTTAGCAGCTTTCTCCGTTAACCCTGAATACTCTCGTGGTTGACATGTTAGTTAGTTAGTCTTTCCTCTTGAGCCTAAGGCTGCACATAGGGCAGAAGTCCTGTCTCTCCATGCCTGGCAGTTCGCTGCTACCTGTTGTAGATCTTGGATATTTACTTGGCCATTGAATGAGCCTTCTCTAATGATGGTTCTGCGCAGGGTCTCTCTTGGTCTTCCCCGTTTTCTTTTCCCTACTGGTGACCATATGAGGGCTTGGTAGGGGAGTCTTGTCTTGTCCATTCTGAGTACATGGCCGATGTAGTTCCAACGGCGTCTTCTTATGAAATTGGATACTGTATCTTGCTTAGTCTCTTGTCTTATTTGCGAAGTTCTGAAGTCTGTCCAGTGGATGTTTAGAAGTCTTCTAAGACATTTGTTCTCAAAATTGTCTAATTTTTTATCTAAAGCTACCGTTGATTTCCAACTTTCACATCCATACGTTAACACTGGAATCACACAAGAGTTGAAGATTTTAAGTTTTGTGTGTTTGCTGAGTGTCTTTGAAGTCTCGAAGTTACCACAGTGCTGACTGTGATACAGATCATTCTTTGGTTGTTGCAAGGGTTAGACTGAGACCAAAGAGAATCTACACAGCTAAACACAAGTCTAGCCCCAGGATTAATATTACTAACACTCACGATCCTGGAAAGTGCTTTGAATTTCAACAGCAACTTGAAGACGCTTTCAATGATACATCAGAAAATTGTATAGTAAATGATAAATGGAGTAAACTTAAGGAAACTATTTATAAAACAGCGGTAGGGGTTTACGGCACTGTGGATCATAAGAGGCAGGACTGGTTTGTGGCAAACAGCCAGATACTGCAGCCCTTGATTGATAAAAAGAAGATAGCTCTCTTAAGAAACAAGGAAAGACTAACGCGTAACACCCTGAGTGAGCTGAAGCAAGCAAGGAAGGATGTACAAAAGGCTGCCAGGCAGTGTGCGAATGACTATTGGATCAAGTTATGTGAGTCCATTCAAATCGCAAGTGATAAGGGAAACATCAGAAGCATGTATGAAGGGATAAAGAAAGCCTGTGGTCCAATGATCAACAGAAGTGCACCGCTGAAAACCTTGACTGGAGAAATCATCACTGATAAGAAACAGCAGATGGATAGATGGGTCGAGCACTATTTAGAGCTTTACTCAAGTGAGACCAAGCTAGCGGATGATGCCCTCAATGCCATAGAGGCCCTGCCAGCTCTTGACCACCTGGACACACTTCCCACTATAACAGAAGTTAAGTGTGCTATAAATGAGCTTGCATCTGGCAAGGCTCCAGGTAAGGATGGGATTCCAATAGAGGTGATCAGGAGTGGGCAAGACACACTCGCTCTACAGATCCACCAGCTAATAGAGCTATGCTGGCGAGAAGGACAAGTCCCACAGGATTTCAAAGATTCAAACATCATAACGCTGTACAAGAACAAGGAGATCGGAGCGACTGTAACAACTATAGGGGTATCTCACTTCTGTGTATTGTTGGGAAAGTATTTGCCAGAATTGTCCTGCACAGACTTCAAGTCCTGGGAGATCAAGTCTACCCCGAATCACAGTGTGGCTTCCGTCAGAACCGGTCTACCATTGATATGATATTCTCATTGCGACAGATGCAAGAAAAATGCCGGGAACAAAATCAGCCACTGTTTATTGCCTTCATCGACCTCACAAAGGCATTCGATTTGGTCAGTCGTGAGGGTCTGTTCAAAGCACTAAAGAAGATTGGCTGCCCACCAACTCTTCTGTCCATTGTGGAATCGTTCCACACAGGCATGAAGGGTATAATCAAGTTTGATGGCTCAACTTCAGAAGAGTTTGAAATCAAGAGTGGAGTTAAGCAAGGCTGTGTACTAGCTCCCACCCTCTTTGGGATATACTTTTCACTTCTACTGAAATATGCCTTTCGTGATCAGGATGATGGTATATACATTCACTCACGCTCAGATGGTGGCCTCTATAATGCTCAGAGATTGAAGGCCAAGACCAAAATTAGCAGGGTACTAATCAGAGAGTTGCTTTTTGCGGATGATGCTGCGATTACGACCCACTCGGAGGAAGAATTACATCATCTACTATCTGCATTCTCCAATGCTTGTTCTGAATTTGGTTTAACAATTAACAAAAAGAAGACACAGATTATGTCACAAGGTGCACATGGTGTACCATCAATCTTTATTGATGACGCCGAACTGGAGATAGTAGACCATTTTACATATCTAGGATCAGAGATAAATAGCAAATTATCCCTCGATCAGGAAATCAACATCAGGATTGGCAAGGCAGCAACAACAATGAACATGTTAGCAAAAAGAGTCTGGGAGAACAGGAAGCTTACTGCCAAAACAAAAGTCCTCGTCTACCAAGCCTGTGTCCTTAGTACTCTTCTTTATGGCAGTGAAACCTGGACAACTTACTCACGCCAAGAGAAACGTTTAAACAGCTTTCATATGCGGTGTCTGCGAAGAATACTTGGTATTAAGTGGCAAGACAAAATCACAAATACTGAAGTATTGGAAAGATCAGGTTGTGTGACGGTGTATTCCATGCTCAGTCTTCGTAGACTTAGATGGATAGGACACGTTAGGAGGATGGATGATGGTAGAATACCAAAGGACATCTTTTTTGATGAATTACAGACGGGTAGGAGATCTCAGGGTCGGCCTCTACTACGATACAAAGATGTGTGTAAGCGGGACATGATTGATACAGGCATTGATAATGCACATTGGGAGCACGTCGCCTCTGAACGTGTTGCATGGAGGGCAACTATCAGAAACGGAATAAAGACAAAGGAGAAAATGATTGCAGATAAAGCACACACAGAGCGTGAGAGACGTAAGATGGTGCAAAATGGTGGAAGTGACCATGTTTTCACATGCACCTACTGTGGGCAAACATTTGCAGCAAGAATTGGCCTTACCAGCCACACTCGCCACCGCCATGGATCGTAGTTATTAAGCCTTTTTAAAGCACAATGTACCAAACTATCGTCTGTCAAGACGGAAAGGTGCCAATGAGTGTCTTTGACTTCCAGATGTTTGACAGTTTATTGAAGGCACTAGATGCCAGTGCGATTCTAGATGATATTTCTGGTGTTGAGTCCCCTGTAGATGTCATTTTGCTTCCTAGGTATGTGAAGCTGTTGACTTTTTCAAGAACGTAGCTGTTCAATTTGGTGTCATCTTCTTCTTCTTCTTCTTCGTTCATCCGGAGTTTTTTTTCGGATGTGATTGCGTTGTGCCTGTTTACAGCAGAGCTGCGTTCTTGCGCCGTTAGGCCGACACATCCGACTTCTGCGGGCATTTGTTGACCGGGTTAACCTTCCCGGGGGTTTCTTAGGACCTTTGACTCTCACTGTTGTGGTGTTATCCCCCATCCCAGCTGGTCCATATAGAACAGCCAAAGATCCTGGTCAGCCCTCAAGGGAAGGCAGGGGCAGACCATGGGCATTCCCCGCCATCCAAGGAGGCTTCCATACTTGCAGAGCCGATACATAGCGCTCTGGTACTGGGCTCACCCAAGGAATCGTCACGTCCTGCACATGGCTGCTTAGCCTCACTTCCGTATATTGGGCCTTCCGTTCACCATAGGCTGTTCTTCCGGAAACCAGAAGTATGCAGTCTGCAGATGACATCCACACAGTGAGCTTTCGATTCGGACTTTCCACGTAATGGATTTGCTATCCAAGCAATATTCCATTTCATGCCACTAGGACACTTTTCCACCTTTTATGAAGCCCACACAATGGGCTTTTGATTCGGACTTTCCACGTAATGGATTTGCTATCCAAGCAATATTCCATTTCGTGCCACTAGGACACTTTTCCACCTTTTATGAAGCCCACACAGCGAGCTTTCGATTTGGACTTTCCACATAATGGATTTGCTATCCAAGCAATATTTCATTTCATGCCTCTGGGTCTTCATGCACCTTTAAATGTCAACCTGTATGTAGTTAAAGTAAGCTGCGGTCAACTTGAGCTTGTTGATATCTCCATAGAGCTTGTCCTCAAATGAAGCAGGTGTGGGCCAAAATATCTTTCTCTGTTCTGCATACGTTGGGCAATCCTGCAGCAAATGTTTTGCTGTCATTTTTCCAGTTCTACAATTACATTCATCAGTATCTCCTATCTTTAGTTTATTGAACAAGTGGTATTTCAGCCTGTTATGTCCTGTGCGGAGTCTGAAGATTGCTACTTGTTCTCTTCGGTCGAGTTTGTAATATGCATCATCCTTCTGATGGCCTGGATGCTCAGATTCCCATTTGGTTCTATAAGTGCTTTTTATCAACCTCTTGCCTCATTATAGGTTATGTCTATGTCAGGCTGTGGTAGTCGTCCGCCCTCTTTTGCCAGTCTGTCAGCCTCTTCGTTTCCAGGTATACTGCAATGTGATGGGATCCACTGTATTACAACTTTTTTGGATTTCTGGCATAGACCATGGAGTGCTGCTCTTAGGTCAGTTAGTTCTGTGCTGTTATTGCTCTTGAGTATTGAGACAGCTGACTTTGCATCTGTGAAGATAGCTATTTGCTTCTCTTTATTTTCCTCCATCAGGAGCATTTCTGCTGCAGTTTTCAAAGCCTCTACCTCCGCTTTGAAGTTACTTGAAAATTTTCCAGTTGCCATTGAATGTGTTTTTTTCACTCCATTTTTTAAATTTAGGAGAATTCCTCCTCCTCCATTCTCTTTT
>JACEFZ010021389.1:0-13652 GCA_014155875.1 Cepaea nemoralis
TTTAAACTTTTTTTGGGGAAAAGTTAACTTTCCAAAACCCCTATTGCTTATTTTGACGTCAATGGGGTAGACTGCTTGTTGTTGTTTATCTTCGTCTGCACATTGAGGTGTTTGTTGTTTTGTATCTTCCTCTGCGCGTTGAGTTGTTTTCATAGTGATTATCTGTTCTGGGTGGGATTGAGCTTCCCCAAGATTTCCCAAGGATGAAGCGGTTGCTTGAGAATTACATGCTTCTTCGGTTTGGTTTGTAGAGGACGCATTCTGTAAGATTTGAAACTGTATTTCTCAGCAGCAAATTTTCGTCTCGCAGGAGTGCGACTTCTGTCTTGAGAGCATTGTAATCACTGCTTATCTTGTTGTTTGCTTCAATGTTGGTTGAAACAGTGACAATGAGCGCCTTTAGTGATTGTTCTAGTTCCTCAATGCGCTGTTTACAGTCGCACGAATGTCCATTGATAGTTAAGATGCTATTGTTATCTGAGGCAGGTACTTCTTCAACAATGTCAACATTGGGTTCTATGTTGTTTTGGATACGCTCCATTGGGTATTCAATAGCCAAGAGCGCTGGTGGGTTGGCAGGCCTCGTGTTGATGTTGTCAATTAATCTCATGATAGAAGACAACTTTGATGTATGATGTACTGTCCATCAGAAGAGAACATGTGCGGCATAACCCAAGCACTAATTAATAATATAGTGCGCTCCGATGCATGACACCACTTTGTATAATATATCACTCGTGTAACAATCACAGGGTTCTGTGTCCTGAATGACACTACTCTGTATTACATATAACTCAGGTTACAAACATATATTTTTGTGGGTCCTGAATGATGATTGTAATGAAGATGTGGACTGTACTGATAAGGACGATGACCATAGTGATATAATGATAATGACGAGAATGTTGATGATGATTGTAATAACAATGATAATGAGATTTCATTAATTAAATCACAATCACATAATTTTACATCCATGAGAAGAGGAAGAAAAATAACTTCTCCCTTGAAGCATTTAGTTAAGAAGAATGCACCTGAACACTATCTAAGAATTGATACCATGATGTACGTATAAGTTTATAAGCAAATACTCATTGCAATGGGGAATGATTTAAAAACCCTTAATCTATGAGGCCCTTTTCCTTTAATGGAAGAAGATGTAGAGAAAATAACTAGGTACAGAAGAGGATGGTAAACATAGTTGTCAAATGCCGAATCAATCACTGTATTACTCAACCTGGAAACCATGATGACAGGCATAGATGAAGATGAAATTGCACATCTGCTATTCTAAACATTGAACACCTTATAATGGAAGATTGGATGGAGACAACCAATTATGTTGGTGATAACTCATTGAGAAACCAAGACCATCTGTCTCCTATGACTATTTTTCTCAAGGAACAAGATTCCCTTTTATTGATTTCACTTGTTGTGTTCTTAGGAGCTTACAGCATTTCATTTCTAATGTCTTATTGATGATTTCATTAGATTTATGATTGATGCTGAAATTTCAGGTAGTGGCTAGGTACAGCTAGATCCAGACCTGACTTTGTGAATGTAACAGATTTGCTGAATGTAGCAGCTTGACTGAGTGAGGCAGCTAATATAGTGATGTCAAATACTATATACTACAATGTAGCAGCTTCACTGAGTGAGGCAGCTAATATAGTGAGGTCAAATACTACATACAAGAGGTTCCACTAAACAATAAAGGACATGTATCCTACATAACTTAGTCTATTTATAGAAGTGGAAAACAAGTGAGACGAAAAACATTAACCTGGAACAACAAAGAACACTCAAAGAAATATATATATATATATATATATATACTGACTGATACTGCACTGATGGTGATGGATTGTATTGTGAGCACAGCCAGGATATAAATATATATGTAATAGACATGTACATGATCTCGTTTTTTTTTAAACCTTACTGTTAAATAGCACAATCTAAGTGTAATAAATTTGAAAAATAAGGGTCATTGTCTCTTTTGAGAGTTCTCTTGTGTAAATATTGAGCACAACCCACTACTGGCAACGCCGATCGCATTCTGGTGTGAACCTAAGGCCTATCCACGTCAATATGGAAGCACTATACTCGAGTTTCGCCCTCATTTGAGCTCGTCAGTAGTGCATATCCCTGACCGGATCCGGAAACAGTCCCGGATCACGCGTGTGAAGCGGGTGTGTAACCACGCGGCACACACTGGACACACCAAATTATCACAACAGAACATCACAACGCTACCCATCGTAGGCTATGCTCAAGATTGCCCAATCGCCGCGACCGACGTCCGTCAATCGAAGGGACCCGAACGATCAGGACTTCTCACTGGCAAGGAACACCAGGCCTCCTAAATCCAGTGAGCAATAATCAATTGATTATGTGGTTGTTTCGGGATTTGAAATTTAAATATTGAGCATAACCCACTACTGGCAACGCCGATCGCATTCTGGTATGAACCTAAGGCCTATCCACGTCAATATGGAAGCACTATACTCGAGTTTCGCCCTCATTTGAGCTCGTCAGTAGTGCATATCCCTGACCGGATCCGGAAACAGTCCCGGATCACGCGTGTGAAGCGGGTGTGTAACCACGCGGCACACACTGGACACACCAAATTATCACAACAGAACATCACAACGCTACCCATCGTAGGCTATGCTCAAGATTGCCCAATCGCCGCGACCGACGTCCGTCAATCGATGGGACCCGAACGATCAGGACTTCTCACTGGCAAGGAACACCAGGCCTCCTAAATCCAGTGAGCAATAATCAATTGATTATGTGGTTGTTTCGGGATTTGAAATTTAAATATTGAGCACAACCCACTACTGGCAACGCCGATCGCATTCTGGTATGAACCTAAGGCCTATCCACGTCAATATGGAAGCACTATACTCGAGTTTCGCCCTCATTTGAGCTCGTCAGTAGTGCATATCCCTGACCGGATCCGGAAACAGTCCCGGATCACGCGTGTGAAGCGGGTGTGTAACCACGCGGCACACACTGGACACACCAAATTATCACAACAGAACATCACAACGCTACCCATCGTAGGCTATGCTCAAGATTGCCCAATCGCCGCGACCGACGTCCGTCAATCGATGGGACCCGAACGATCAGGACTTCTCACTGGCAAGGAACACCAGGCCTCCTAAATCCAGTGAGCAATAATCAATTGATTATGTGGTTGTTTCGGGATTTGAAATTTAAATATTGAGCATAACCCACTACTGGCAACGCCGATCGCATTCTGGTATGAACCTAAGGCCTATCCACGTCAATATGGAAGCACTATACTCGAGTTTCGCCCTCATTTGAGCTCGTCAGTAGTGCATATCCCTGACCGGATCCGGAAACAGTCCCGGATCACGCGTGTGAAGCGGGTGTGTAACCACGCGGCACACACTGGAAACACCAAATTATCACAACAGAACATCACAACGCTACCCATCGTAGGCTATGCTCGTTCGGGTCCCTTCGATTGACGGACGTCGGTCGCGGCGATTGGGCAATCTTGAGCATAGCCTACGATGGGTAGCGTTGTGATGTTCTGTTGTGATAATTTGGTGTGTCCAGTGTGTGCCGCGTGGTTACACACCCGCTTCACACGCGTGATCCGGGACTGTTTCCGGATCCGGTCAGGGATATGCACTACTGACGAGCTCAAATAGGGCGAACCTCGAGTATAGTGCTTCCATATTGACGTGGATAGGCCTTAGGTTCACACCAGAATGCGATCGGCGTTGCCAGTAGTGGGTTGTGTTCAATATTTAAATTTCAAATCCCGAAACAACCACATAATCAGTTCTCTTGTCGTAGTAAAATTATTTTAATTAATAACCCTAGATTAGTAATTACTTAGTTGGTAGAGGAGAGGCAAGGAACCACCGAAAGAATATGTTGGTCTTCACAGAAAACTTTTCATTGGTTTCCTGGATGTATTCCTTGGTTCTCCGAAACTCTATTTATGGTCTCAAGACTGAGCCATTAACAGCTAAATTAATTATAACCGGCAGGTTCACATTGAGAAAGAGGAAATTATTATTCTTTCTCTCTGTGGGGTTGTCCCAACAACCAATCATCCGACAAGCACACACTGCAAGGTGAGATCAACAAGAGAAAGAGCAGCAGGTTAGACAGAGGAAACGCCAGAAGGGGACAGGTCGAAGATTGTGCTGCAGAGTTTTGTTTCAGTATCTTATGTCACGTGTTCGTTCTTTAGTATTGGTTCCATGTGTCCCATGTGTGTGTTTGCCTTATTCTATCTATATCAAATCTCGTATCCTCATTTATCATCTATCTTTCAATAATGAGATGATGATATGTAGAACATTCACATACAGGTAGATCTGAAGCAATAAGCTCACAATTACAATGACCAACTTTGACTCACAATGTAGACCTATTTCACTATATCCTTCCCGAGTGAACTTGTAGAAGTTAAGTGTTAAGAGTGAGAGCATCAAGACAGTCTACGATAAAATATATCTAACATCACTGTCACACCAAGTGGCGGATATTGCTGTCGATTCTTTGTTGTATACTTTCTATGCAATGATTTCCACTGGTGTGACGTATCTGGCATGGACATGACACCGTTTCATTGCCCTCATTAGTTACAATTTATTCTTTAGGGCCTTTCGGAAAAGTGTTGTCCACTAAGACCAGCATGCCAGTGTTAGTGATTTGATTTTTCGAGTTTACAGTTTGGATGACCGCCTCTACACTCTGGCTAGAACAAGTGCAGATAAATTCATACTTTGAACTTAACCGCCATAGTTATAATTTCTAAGGGCTCACGGTACCCACTGGGGCCAGAGCCGCTCCATCAGGTATCCGCGTCCCTGTGTGTCATTCGGTTGTCCTCTGCTTGTAACCTTGAGGGGATTTTCAAGGATTTCAAGGACGCGTCAATAGTCCACCTTTACAAACGTAAAGGAAACCGCCAATCCTGTGACAACCACCGAGGCATCTCCTTGCTTTCAATTGCAGGGAAGATACTCGCCAGAATCCTTCTCAATCGCCGCACAGCCCATCTCGATCAAGGTCGTCTTCCTGGGAGTCAATGTGGCGTCAGAAAAGAACGTGGAACTGTTGACATGATTTTCGCTGCAAGGCAGCTGCAAGAGAAATGTCAGGAACAGAACTGCGAAATGTTCTCCACTTTCATTGACCTTACCAATGCTTTTGATACAGTCAGCAGAGAAGGACTGTGGAAGATTATGGCAAAATATGGCTGTCCACGAAAGTTTGTCCAAATAGTGCTGCTATTTCATGACCGCATGCAGGAAAGAGTACAGGAAAATGGTGAACTGTCTGAGCCCTTTCCTGTCACCAATGGAGTGAAGCAAGGATGTGTCCTGGCACCAACACTGTTCAGCCTCATGTTTTCAGCCATGTTGATGAATGCCTTCGAGAACGACAACATTGGAATAGACATCAACTACCGTATGGATGGAAAGCTATTCAATCTCAGAAGGCTGAAAGCTAAAACCAAAATTAACAGCGACACCGTCAGAGAGCTCCTGTTTGCTGATGATTGCGCTCTATACGCCAACTCAGAGGCGGACATGCAACATAATGTTTCAGCTTTTCTCACATGCCTGTGCCAACATTTGGGCTCAATATCAACTTGGAGAAGACTGTAGTTATGTACCAGCCAGCTCCAGGGAATAATCACGCTGTGCCGAATATCAAAGTGAATGATCATAGACTAAGTGTTGTGGACAAATTCACCTATCTTGGCAGCACTATGTCACAAGCTGCCACAATTGATAACGAAGTGAATGCAAGAATCTCCAAGGCCAGTGCGGCCTTTGGCAGACTGTACAAGAATGTATGGGACAGAACTGGAATAAGCCTGCAAACAAAGCTAAAAGTCTACAAAGCAGTTGTATTATCCACACTGCTATATGCTTGTGAACCCTGGACTGTTTATCAGCGACACGCTAGGAAATTAAACCACTTCCACACAGTCTGCCTAAGGAAACTACTGAAGATTAAATGGCAAGACAAGATTCCAGACACTGAAGTCCTAGAAAGAGCATCCATGCCCAGTATCCACACTCTACTGATGAAGAATCAGATTCGTTGGGCTGGTCACTTGACTCGCATGCCAGATCACAGGCTCCCTAAACGAATTTTTTACAGCGAACTGCGTTGTGGTAAACGCTCCCAAGGTGGCCAGAGGAAACGCTTTAAAGACACTCTGAAAATTTCACTGAATGCTTTTGGAATTCATCATGACACCTGGGAGGCTGCAGCCAGAGACCGAAATTCGTGGCGTGCATCATTACGCAAAGGTGCAGTCATATGCGAGGCAACCAGGACTGCAAGAGCTGTGAAGAAAAGGCAGGACAGAAAAACCACTGCAGGAAATCCTCCTCCAGAGACGTCAAGCATTCATTGCCCACAATGTCAAAGAACATTTCGAGCCAAAATAGGCCTTATCAGCCATCTTAGAACCCACGGCTCCATACCTTCAACCCCACTGGATGAAATGAATGGTCATCATCATTCTTGATGGACAAACAACATATATAACCCTGAGAAGATCAAGTGCAGATACTACACTTTCATGTTAGCCACAATTTCAGAGTACAATTACAAGGTACACATGTGTACCTGCCAGAAATAATTATTATTAACTTGAACATTTATTTCTGGCTAAGCAGATAATTAATTGTTAAGAACTACCGCTCTTGAAGTAAGGGAATATGGTGTACGATATTATATAATTTAAAAAGTTATGTATAGATTAATACAAGATAGTAAAAGCAAATAAAAAGTCTGTTTATTTCGTGATTGCAGAAATCTTACACTTAAAGAGGCGCTTAAGATAAACTGTAACAATTAAACTAAACAATAAATAATCACTGTATCTCTTATATGTATACACAGCTAACGTTATCTCCCCTGCTGACCTTAATATTGATTTAGATTAAATTTATTTCCCTTCATTGCCAATCTCCTGTAGTATACTGTTTTCACACTGTATTTTATTTTTTGTTATGCACATTATTGAGAAAACAGAACTAAACAACAAAATGTTAGTGAACAATGATACTGATAACATCAAATAACGTAAGCGATCATGCATACGTTTATCGGCAAAGTGCATGAACACATGTCTACCAGCGGGTCAATGAGAGCACATCATCCGCTGCACGGTGAGGTAAAGAAGAGAAAGAGCAGTAGCTTAGAATGAGGAAACTCCTGGAAGGGTCTGGTCGAGCATGCATTAGAAAGGTCTGTTCAATTGAGGAAATAAATTCTTGTGACTGATAGAGACAAGTGCGTGTAATATGCAGTACGTTCTTTTTAGTACGCATCAGACCGGATAGAAGTGAAGACAACAACACCCGACATTGTCAAAGGTAGAAGCTTAAGTCTTTACATTTGACATTTCGTCTTAGGGTAAGTAGTCATCTAGAGCAGGGGTCACCAAACTACAGCCCGCGGGCCTGATCTGGCCCGCGACGTCAGTTTCATCCGGCCCGCCGACGGTACTCGAACTTGCTTGATATGACGTATGGAACACGAGTGGTTGTGATATAATTTAAATGTACATATTATGTTTAGAATAATAAGAGATCTTCACACGTGCGGAGACCTCCTGGCTGCTATGTGTCTTAAGTTTAAAGTTTTCAATTATAAATTATTTTATCTAAATTTTATTGTTTATTGTAATGTTTGCTTATTTCTCGCCACCCCAAGTCCTTCCGTGGTTTGTGGTAGCGCCACCTACGCTCTGACGTTACCGTGATTTCCATGGCCACACACATACACACACAGACACACATACGCACGCATCTTTCTCTTCCCCAGATGCGTCCGATTGTCAACAGAGGTCCGATGCTCCAGAAATATTTACTTTTTTTTGCCAGCAATCCATTTTATAGGTATGTAACAAGGATGTCATTGTTTGACAATGATAGGTAAGTGAACTACAAGTGTGAATATAGGCAATAAAGTAGCAAACATAGCATAACAATGCCATAGTAGCCTCGTGTTATTACGAAAATAATATCCCTAGCTCAGAAGAATTCCCCGGTCAAGGTGTTAATTGAGCTGGTCTCTAAAAAAAAAAAAAATTAAGTTGCATGTCCTTCAGAGGACGTAGCAGTCAACCCCAGCATTTTCGCTGTTCGTGATTCCTGGGCAAATTTTATGTTCAGTAGTTTGCCATTGATTTCTGAATGACCGGCTCCTATACTTTTTTAAAACCTTATTATGAGATATATTCTATTACCAAAGGTATCTATACACTTTATAGATACCTTTGATGAGCCCTAGCTTCACCAGTGATCCTAAGTCCTCTGCTTTTTCGTGTGTTTCAATAGAAATATAATTAAGTTTCTAATTCAATGTCTTTTTCATTTTCGGATCCCATGTACTTCACCCTCCATTATGGCTACTAAGAAAAGGAAAAGTGGACGCCGAGTGTCGCGTTTTCAATGTAGAATAGGGAGTAAAGTACTTCTTTATGGAAACAAAGGACCAGAGATTTTTAGAGCAGACCAATCATGATGATGTGGACACCAGGGATGCAGTTAGAGAGTGATTGATTGATTGACTGATTGATTGATTAATTTAGGAATCGACTTGTGCAGAGTTATAATCACATTAAGCCGGGGGTGCAGGGAGTGGCCAGCAGGGGCCACGGAAGTGGAAATCTAGAAACTAATTTAGGATAATGCTCGCCCTGGTCATGTGATTATCTACACAGATGGTTCGGTGTTGAGAGGTAGCAGAAGTCCATGGGGTTTCTTGGCAAAGGCTAATGGTCGACGTTTGGTGCAGGAGAGCCTGGCATATGATACCACAACATCTAGCTTAAGAATGGAGGTGGAGGCAGTCAGTGCAGCTTTCCGCTGGATGGAGAATACGATTACACACACACATCGTGATTGTAACTGACTCAGAAAACATGCTAAGTAGGGTGAACGAACAAACGAACGAACGGACTTTATTTTTAAAGGGTAACAAATTGGGCACGCAGGCCCGTGCCCGTCTTACATTCGACCCTTCCAACCACTCATCTTTCGTTCATCAACAGTGCATAGGAAAAACACTGTCAAAAGAATTTTGTAAACATAAACAATGCATATTACCATGTTATGAGACACATCCACCACCCACCCACACATCCCCCATTCACCCACACATCCCCCACCCATCCACACACACACCCCAGGCACACATACATGCCCCACCCATCCACCACATCCTCACACCTACATATCTCCCCACCCACACACACTCCCACCAACCACACATCCCATCCACCCACACCCCAAACATACATACATTTCCCAACCCATACATCCCCCCACACACATCTTACCACCCACTCGCATATCCTCCAACCGTGCCATTACCCACCACAATCACCCAACCACGTATCCTCCTCTACCCACACACATCCATCCACCCAGGCAAACACACATCCCTCAACCACACTGGCAAGCTTCGTGCCGAGTGGCTTGCTTCGCTTCGGAAGTCACGGGTGGCAAGCATCGTCTGGATATTTTCTCCGGGGCATGCTGGTGGGTTGGGGAATGAACAGGCAGACAGATTCTCTCTGCAAAACTTGGTGGAGTATTGATGCTTGATAAGGCAGATGTGGTTGCGGCCTTGTGGGAGTACGTGTACACCTCGGAGGAGCAAATGGATCACCATTCTAGCCAGTCTAGCAAGAATGCGACAGCGTGGAGTGACGAGGGGATCTGGCCGATGCTCGACGCTTAGAGGAAAGGCGAGACGCACATATAATCAGATTGCTACTGGTACTAGTGGGGTTGGAACTCTTTGCTGGCTTCTGAGGATGGGGACGGATCGCTTATGGAAATGCCCAGAATGCTGTGATGTCGGTTCCTAAATCAATCAATCAATCAATCAATCAATCAATCAAAACAAAGGACCAGAAAACCAGTTGCGTAATATGCAGCGAAAGTGTTGCCGTTTTGAAAGAGTACAATCTTTGGCGTCACTACGAAACAAACCATCTATCAACATATTCAAAATGTTTCTGTTTAGTTACGCTCTGGGAAATATTGATTGATTGATTAATTGCCCTGATTCAATCCGTATGATTTCTTCATAAGGCATATTCTTTATGGTGACAGATTAGTAACTGCATCCCTGGTGTCCACATCATCATGATTGGTCTGCTCTAAAAATCTCTGAAGAAACGTCTCCCTTTTCTCTTTGTCTGTTGTCATGCGCACACCATCATCTCTATAAATTGTTCCCACTGTCATAGGCCGATCTGTTCTTTGTATTTGTCTGTGCAGAAACGCCTCCCTTTTCTCTTTGTCTGTTGTCACGCGGACACCATCATCTCTATAAATTGTTCCCACTGTCATAGGCCGATCTTTTCTTTGTATTTGTCTGTGCAGTTTCCAGAATTTTCGCAGTGTTTTATCACCACCAATCTCATTCATTAAACACTTCATCACTTGAGCTTCTGTGTGTCTGTCGCACCTTCCTTAGCTGCTTCACTGCAGCTCTCTTTGCTTTACAAGCCTGGTCTACTTCTGGGGTCCACCAGCGGGGCTGCAAAAAAGGAGATTTCAGAGCCCTGTTGCATGCCCCCTGTCTGAGGCGTAAAAGAAGGCTGTCGGTCCACTCATACCGGAAGGTCTTGTTCGCTCTCCCTCCCTTAACTTTTCTGGATTTAGAGATCAGGACTGAGCATGGCATATGATCACTCCCATGACCATTCAAAACTACATCACTTTACATCAAGGACTGATGACTGGGAGAAAAGTGCCAAATCAATAGCTGTGTCAGCATCGCCAGGCCTCATTGCCATTCTAGTCGGCCTACCATCATTTATGCAGACCACATCGGAGTCCATCATAGCATCCGCAAGGGCAATTCCCTGTCGGTTTTCTCCACTGCTGTCCCAATCTCTGTTCCTCGCATTGAAGTCTTCACATATAAGTAAAATATCACATGGTAATTACTCCAATTCCTTATTCCAGTCCAAGTGCTAATTTCTGACAAAACAGTCCACTGTGTCATATACATTTATGACATTTCCAACTTAAACCCCCAATCTCCATTTGTATACCTTGGACCTCTCTTGCAATATGATTCCACTGGCTCAAGCCAAGTACCATATGCTTCACTCCTTCCTTCACCAGCAGACCTTGCCCATATATCATCTGCCCAGTAGGGTTTATATAACTGGCGTACCCAGGGCAATGGTATTTGTCTGTATTTAGCTCCTGGTGCATGAGGACATAACAATCATATATTAGCCTCTCCAATACAGGACCTCTCTACCTGGAACTACGACAGTTCCAATATCCCAGACTTACATGGTTGAGACTTTGTCTCTCCACTTTTTGTCTTGTTCTCCTGGCGTTTGCCCTCCTATTTTTATGCCTTCTTCTCACACCATTTCCTCGTCTATTCCTCCTCTTGCTAGCCCCTGAAGGATGTGTCAAGCGAAGAGCACGTGTTCCTTAGCTCCGGCGACGATTCCCTTGTTTAAATAATACCATATACACACAGTTTGGATATTGCAGGAAATGAGAGATCACCCTAGTAGAGCCTGTCTGCCAGGGAAGGGAACAGGGGATGTCCATCAGGAATCCATATGCCTGGCCCGCATACCAGATATTCCACGTTCACGACCAGCTCACCCGTGGCCATTCAGTCCTCGGCACGTCGGTCCACCTTAAACTTGAGGGATTATAATCGGAGTTTTCCATCTCCTAGATTGGCTGCTGTAATAGCTAACGGAACGAACGAACGAACGAACGATTAAACTTTATTTTAAAAGTGTAACAAATTGGGCACGCAGGCCCGTCTTACATTCGGCCCTTTCAATCACTCATATTTCATTCATCATATGTGCATGTTACATTAAAATAGGGCAAAATAACATTGTCAAACGGATTTTGTAAGCATAAACAATGCATATTACGCATGATACATTCACATGAGAAAAATAAAATTATCAAATGAAAGTTGTAAACATAAACAGTGCATATTGCAATGTTGTGAGACACATCCCCATCCAGCCTCATATCCCGCAACCACCAACACATCCCCCACCCACATAACCTCCCCCACTCACCCACACATACCTCCACGCACTCACACAGAATCAGGCATACATACATGCCGCCACCCACCCACTGATTCCCCACCCACACAAAATTTCCCCACCCACACATCCTCACACACCAAGAAGAAGAAGAAGAAGAAGAAGAAGAAGAAGAAGAAGAAGAAGAAGAAGAAGAAGAAGAAGAAGAAGAAGAAGAAGAAGAAGAAGAAGAAGAAGAAGAAGGATGAGGAGGAGGAGCCCAATCTAGCGGGGCAAGAGGTTCCAGCGCCTCATTTATGGGGAGCACAGTAGCTACATATGTACGGGAAACAAAACCAATGTCATACACTCTCTATCACATAGGTTGTTTGCACATTGATGAATGTTACTTCGGGTTGGGGGAGGGGTGAGTGGTGAAGATTAAGACCACATACCTTTTGTTTACACATTGATCATTGTTACGTAATAGATCTTACAGGTCATATATCATTTGTCTACACATTAATACATTTTATGTAAGGGCTCATACAAGTAATGTATCACTTGTCTACACATTGATCAATGTTACATAAAGGATCATGCAGATCATATGTCACTTGTCTACACATTGATGAATGTTACATAATGGATCATTCAGGCCATATATCACTTGGTTACACATTGCTGAATATTACTCCGGAGGCGATGAAGATCATATAGGGCTCACATTAGCAGTAAGGTACGTTGTAATCAGGTAGTAAATGAGGTTCACAACCTCATATAAATTCGTCTATACGGGGTTATCCCGCCATCTTGTTTCGTAATAAAGTCAACCTCAATATTTGAACGTGGCGGGTATGTTTTGGTGCTTCCGGTGTCACTTCTTGTGTCACTTCCGGTTGACGTCCAATCCGTGTCTCCCGGGGCACGCAGGCGGCGTCAGCGGTGCGAACCGAACCGGACGTCATCACACGAACAGGCGCGAACCTGACCGGACGTAGTCACGCGAATCGGTGCGAACCGAACCGAACCGAACCGGACGTCAACACGCGAACAGGTGCAAACCGGACCGAACGCAGTCAGGCGAATCGGCGCGAACCGAACCGGAATCTGCTTAAAATATACTAGCGAGGCAAACATTATCATTAACAAATTAAGTGTGATAAAATAATAACGTAGATTATTGATCTGAATATAAAATTATTATTCTCATATTATATAAGTAACATCGTATTAAAATATCCTTGAAATAAACAATATAATAAACAACGCGCGTTATTCCCCTTGCCCCGAATAAGTTGTCTCCCTTTTCTTCTTTCCTAAATAGTCCCCCCACCCCCGAACGGTAGTTTACCTGCGCGAACAAGCAAGCAGTAATCGCTCTGTGAATCACGCGCCCGTGAGAAATATATTAGCCACTGGCCAGCGGTCACGGCTGATAAACTGGCTAATAAATGTGAAGATAATTAAACCTGGCACACTAGCCGCATTCTGGCGAATAGAATAATGCCGGGTATTGAATTTTTTTTAAAAAACCCAAAAAAAAAAAAAAAAAAAATTTTTTTTTTTTTAAGTTTTTTTTTTTTTTTTTTTTTAA
>JACEFZ010021390.1:0-7500 GCA_014155875.1 Cepaea nemoralis
TTTTCCTTTTTCCAAAATGCCCCTTTTTTTGTGGAACCCGTTCCACAATAGACAGAAGAGTTGGTGGGCAGCCAATCTTCTTTAGTGCCTTGAACAGACCCTCACGACTGACCAAATCAAATGCCTTTGTGAGGTCGATGAAGGCAATAAACAGTGGTTGATTCTGTTCGCGGCATTTTTCTTGCATTTAGTTAGTTAGTTAGTTAGCCGATAGATCATCCTCGTTGCACATCGGACCATTCAGTCCATAAGTGCTCGGATCGCCTCCTCAGCAAATCCCGCACCGTGTAGCGGCTAACGACGCCAATTCTGTGTTGGTTTATCAATCTTCTTTGGCTTCCTGCGTAGTGTTTTTGTTTGGCCACCCCTCTTTTAATTTGCTGCTCTCGCAGTCTGGCCATTGTTGTAGATTCACAGTCATCACTTGGTTCTTGCAAAAGTCTCACTTCTCGTAGAGCATTCAGAATGTCAGCCTGGTCCATGGCGCGTCCGCCCTCCACAGTAGCCTCACCTGCGAGCTTGTCAGCCCGCTCATTTCCTTGTACTCCCGCATGACCTGGCACGAAGATGAAACTAATCTTTGCCAGCCGAGACCGCTCCAGAGGCAGCAACCATTCTCTTCGGATCGACCCCTCCTCTATCCTCTTGATCATGTTCATTGAGTCGCTAAGGAAACAAGCCCTAGTGAATGTCTGTGTCTCGAGCCATGTTATTGCTTTACTTACTGCCATGACTTCCATGGTCAGGCTACTTGTGGTTTCAGTGAAAGCACCAGAGTCCTCCTTCACAATTCTCCCTCCGGCCCGAGCTGTAAAGGCCCATGAGCTTCTCACATGTCGGACGACCGACCCATCTGTGTAGATGACCGCGTCACTGTCTAGCGAATTCTCGAAAATCAACGCTTGTACTTCAGCCTCCACAGCAGCCGGATTTTCTTGTCTGCATTTTCTATCTAGTTGGATGCAAACTGAAAAGGATGTGCAGAAGTCTGTTGGCACTTGCACCCACTCCTCGCCAGGTTCTAAGTCCTCAAGTGAACACACCTGTTGAAGAATGTCTTCGGCTTGACCCATCCACGACCGTCCTCTTTTTAACCTGCTGCCCTTCACCTTCCTAATTTCACTATGCAGTGGATGCTGTGTGTTTGCGTTAATTCTGAGGTAGGCGCGTGCCCTGCAAACTTGCATTCTCTCTTCAATGGTTGGAAAATCAAGAAGGTAGCGCATCGCCCTGCATGCTGTATCTCTTGTACATCCAAGAATAATGCGCATAGCTTCATTCTGTATCCTTTCCATCCTTTCTATCTGCTTATGGCTGAGAGTCAGGATTGCCATTGCATACTCCAAAACAGACATGACCATCCCCTCGTACAGAAGACATAGATGGCGCTGCTCACAGTTTGCTGCCGCCATCACCCGCATCGCTGCCAAGCCCCGCTTGGCCTTTGTTATCACCTGGTCTATGTGCACATTATAAGCAAGGCTTCGATCAAACCGTATCCCCAGGTAATTCATTGCCTGCGTTCTTTCCACCGTCTCTGAACACAGCATTACAGTTGGTGTTGGATTGTTGACAATATGATTATTCAACGAGAACCAAGTCACTGTTGCCTTTGTTGGGTTGACCATTGCCCCAGCTTCATCACACCAAGTACTTATGCGATTGAGTTCGGTTTGTAGTTCCACAGCAACCTCCTCTCTATCCTTACCCTGACGATACACTAAAACATCATCGGCATATGACAATGTCCTGCCAGGTCCAGTGATCTGCTCACTGGTGATTCTCACTGTGTAGGCGTTGAACAGTACCGGAGATAATGGTGATCCCTGTGGTAGGCCAGGATATATTGTTGTTGGTTCCGAAGTCCAACTGCCACATCTAAAAACTACTTTCCGTTGGAAGAGGGCTGCAGCGATCCAACTAAGGAGGAATGGACTTACGTTTAGTTCAAGAAGCTGAAACATTAAAAAATCCAGTGGTACTCTGTTGTATGCGTCCTCAAGATCAATCGCTGCAGCAACAGTTTCAGTGCCTGAGTGGAAACCTTCATAGACATCATGGGCAAAGACTGCTGCATTGGTCCAGGTTTCTCTTTTTGGACGGTACCCACCCAGGGTAGGTGGGAAAACACCTTGCCTCTCTAGTTGGCTTGATATTTTCCTGGCAATTACCTTCTCCAGCAGCTTGCCTACTGTATTCTGCATGGTTATAATTCGATATCCCTGAATTTTTTTGTGGTCTTTGTCAGGCTTCGGCAAGGGAATCAGATAGCTATGTAACCATTCCTCCTTGATGCTAGCACTCCCTATACTGTTGTTGTACATGTCTGCTAGTTTCTCTAGCTCATTGTCGGTACACCTATTTATGTCGTCGTATCTTATGCCATCAGGACCTGGAGCACTGTTTTTTGATCGTCGAAGCACAGCCTTGATTTCTTTCACTGTCACTGTGTCTTCATCCGAAGTGTTCTGGGCCTTGCATCTGTCTGAGGTGACCTCCTTGGCCAGATTCCGGCCTCCCATGTCTGTCTGGTTGCTCTGCTCAAGGTAGCGTTCAAAGAGGGCTTTGCCCTTGTCCTCATCAGTCCTCTGCCAGATGAGGTCAGCACCTTGGAAGTCAGAAATGCTCTTATTCTTGACTACCCCACTCATGCTTTTATGTAGTCGCCAGAACAATTTCAGTGACTTGTCTGTGCTTACTCTTTGACACACCTCTGCCCATTTTTCGCTTTTAACCACCTTGACCAGTTTTTTGAAATAGCTTACTTTTGTGTGCATCTCTCTTTCTAAGTGCAAGCAGGGACTAGGATGACCAGCTCTGTTCTTCTTGGCATTTTGCCATCTCCTTACAGCACTACGCTTATCCACCCAAGCCTTCTCCACCTCGAAACTCCACCACGGTGGCTGCTCCCAGCTTTTTCTCCTGCCCTGAAACGTTCTGCGCTTGTCACGTCTTATTTTGCTCACCACATCTTGCCCTGTACTGTCATACTGGAACGTCTTTACCTTTAGCTTGTGCTGCCTGGTTCTGCCTTTCTCCACCAATATGCTGCAAGGGTGGTGGTCGCTGCCATGGTGTCCTAGGACACCCCATCTACACACTGTAGTGAGTGAAGGTGAAACTAGCGCCAGATCAATAGCACTGTCCTCATCGCCTGGACGGCTTGCTGTCCTGGTGACACAGCCACTGTTGATACAAACCAGGTCGATGGTTTCCAGTGCAGTCTCGAGCTCCTCCCCTTGTGTATTGGAGGAAGTGTTTCCCCATGATCTGCCTTTAGCGTTGAAGTCACCACAGAAAATAACATTTCTCTCGTGGCCTAATATGCCACTTAAGCACTGCCACTTCTGGGCGTCCACACTCGCATTGCGGGCATAAACATTAACCAACACGAATGGTATACTGGAATGAACTCTCAACGCCTGTATTTGTATATCGTCACTGTCCCAACTGGACATGTCTAGCTCTGACACCACCATGCTGTCGCGAACGAGAATCGCCGTTCCCAGATGTCGTCTGTTGTAGAAACATTTGAAGCCGGCAATTCGGAGTAGCTGATCGCCCAGTCTCGTCTCCTGGAGTGCTACAATGTCGTTCCTGTAAACTAGGGTTTCTAAAATAGAGCCCCGTTGTTTTACACTGGCACAGTTCCAATATAGAATACGGATGTTCCTGAGTCCTAGACGGTGACACTTGAGTCTAAAACGTCTCAAACCCTCGCGCTTACCTTGCTTCTTTGTCCCTGCGCGGCTACCACGCCGCTTCGTTATGTTGACTGTTGATCGCTCGGAAAGAAGACGTTCTTCCGCCATGTTGAAAAAACGTAAACACAGACTGCTGATAACCACACACGCTGCTGAAAATTCACTCAAGGATGGCTTCGCTCGATGCACGAACTCCGTAGCACCCGCGCAGATCTTGAGTAGAAACTCCTGGTTTTACATCCTGGCACACCAATTACACGCAAGAGATGAATAAATCCATCCCTTACGCGAAAAAGTTAACGAACACAAAACAACACGACCGTCCGTCGCCATCTTGAAACCGGAAATGCTCTTGCATTTCTTGCATTTGTCGCATATATATATATATATATATATATATATATATATATATATATATATATATATATATATATATATATATATATATATATTTGTACGTAACACTAACAGAAGGGACAAGCATGTTACTCTAAATGTTTGAAAATACTGAGTTACAGAAATATCAATTATGCGATAGATTATTATAGAAAACATTCTTATTGCGGAAAATAGCCGTCCTTACACACCATATAACATGCCATGTTGATTAAAGCATGACTCTTTCCACAGGATGCCCCAGAATACATATTATGTAAAGACGACAGACCCAAAGTTGTGCAACTTACGCCTCAAAGCCCACCATTTTTTATTCGTAGCAAATATGTTAATTATAAATATAATACCTACGTGCTCGTTAGTCCTAGAAGCTGGGGACGACCCCTTGGTTCTAACGTTCTACTTCAGGTAAATGTCCATGTATATCATCCGATCATGATGTGTCGTCGTTGAGTGTCCATGGGTTGAGTGTTACCGTGTGTACATGTGCTTGTCTGTGCGTGCGTGTCTAATGAGGTAGCATATGAAGTAACTTAATAGTGTCGTAGGGTGTCAATGGGCTGACTATGCATGTGTGACCAATTAACTAAATATTACTTAATAATCGCAGGAGAAATGTTCTTCGTGCATGCTTTTAGCTGTAATAGAAAGAAACATATACACATATAATTAGTACCCCGATTCAAATGAACAGAGTTTAATGAAATTCAAAGTTTACCTAACATTAGGGCTTGATATTATTATCTATTTTACATGAGACAAAACTTTGTGGCATGGTCATTATTGACGTTCTCATCTTTACATGACAGGAAGTCATGACAGACTCTCTTTTTACCTGACACACAGAGCTGCCAGCCTTCTCACTTTCACCTTTCTCCGTGGCATTTTAACGTTTACCCTGCATCAAGATTGGTGGCATTCGTTTGTGTACCTGACACGGGCCTTCATTGCACTCTCACATTTACCAGGCAACTGTTTTAGTTTTTTTTTTTTTTTAGTATCCTCACTTTTAACTTTTACCGAAAGAAACCTGGGTGACATTCTGACATTTTCACTATTATTTGACATGGCTTGGCATCCTCACTGTTACCTTACACAGGGCGTGTTGGCTTTTTCTTATTTACCTCTCATGGGACTAGATGGTATTCTCACGTTTATCTGTTGACTGATTGATTGATTGGTTTAGGAATCGACATCACGTTTATCTGTTAAACGCCTGTAATGAATGGCCCTACAACTCAAAAAGAAAAGCAATGGTTGTTGGGCCCATATTCTTCAGAGACTGGTGTCGTTTTAATATCGATGGCCAATACAATGTGTGATCAGTGGAGAGATTCCCCATATTGACGTACAGGATACGTCATTGCAGAGAACAATGATGCACGCCTGAAACAAGTATTTACATTATGATAATGAAACTTATACACCATCTGCAACTGACATTTCAATGGCTATTTGTGAGGCTTCTAGTGACGCCAGTGTCTTTGATTTGCATTCTGTGCTTAAGAAGATTCGCCGCCCCCTCCCCTTCCCCCACAAAAAAACACAACAAAACACACACAATACATATGACTTAAATGACAAAAATGGGAATATAGTAAATACCAATGAGGAAATGGGCAACACATGAAAAGAATATTTTGTTGAATTAGTAAATTGTGAAGCTCCAAT
Organism: Cepaea nemoralis; assembly: GCA_014155875.1. NCBI lineage: Eukaryota > Metazoa > Mollusca > Gastropoda > Stylommatophora > Helicidae > Cepaea > Cepaea nemoralis. Next base: position 5,772 of record JACEFZ010021390.1, read on the forward strand.
TAACACTTTTCCACAGAAAGAGGTTCTAACGTGTGAACCACAAATTGAAGAACCTGCATTTGAAGAAAAAAACTACATGTAATCACACGACTTAAAAACAATAAGGCAACAGGGGCTGGTGGAACTGCTGCTAAATTAATAAAGGCAGATGGCCATGCATTACATTTAAAGCTATACAAACTAATAATAAAAATCTGGAGAATAGAAGAATTACCCCATGACTGGAAAGAGTCATTATTGATACCTATCTTTAAGAAAGGAAAGTTTCAATTTGAAAATTATAGAGGAATATCATTACTGTCCACAAGCTATCAGATACTATCCGCAGTATTACTAAATAGATTAAAACCATATTCAGAAGACATATTAGGTGACTACCAGGCGGGTTTTCGACAAAACAGATCTTTAATAGTTCAGATATGCATCTTACAACAAATAGCCGAGAAAAATTGCGAATATAAAAGAGATCTCCATAAAATTTTTGTTGATTTTAAAAATGCTTATGATAGTGTCTATATGAATAGTCTATGGAATTCTATGCAGGAATATAGAATACCAAGAAAGTTAATCAACATGACCAGACTATGCATGGAAGATACTTATAATATAGTAACATATAAAGGCAGGAAATCAGACCCTTTCTAAATAACATCTGGCTTGAAACAAGGTGATGCACTATCGACGCTACTCTTCAATCTGGCTCTAGAGAAAGCTGTAAGGAAGGTAAAGAAGGAATGTGATATTGGAGGAACATCCAAGCTGCTTGGTTATGCAGATGATATAGATATTATCGGGCAAAATGAACAAAAGACATTGGAAATATTGACTCACTTAAAGGAAAAAGCCCAAGAGATGGGGCTGGTTATCAACCACGATAAGACAGAATATTGGTAATTTCAAGAGGAGGAATGGCTAAAAACTCTGGCCACATACAAATAGATAATATGACCATTAGAAGAACGGAAACATGCAAATACCTGGGTACAATCTTCAACCGCCCCAACATCATAAGGGAAGAAATAGAAACTAGAATCAATTCTGGAAATAAGATATACTATGCACTACAACATCTACTAAATTCCAATGCGCTATCTCGTAAAACCAAAATCACAATATACAAAACACTGATCAGACCAGTTGTGCTGTATGGCTCTGAAACCTGGAGTACAACGAAAGGAGACGAAGCCGTGTTACAAACCTTTGAGAACAACGTTTTAAGACGCATCTTTGGACCCATTAGGAATACACAAAATGGAGAGTGGAAAACAAGAAGTAACAAAGATATTTATGATCTGTTTAAGTCCTAACCAATCACTGGTGTCATGACTAATAGACTACAATGGCTGGGGCATATAGAAAGAATGGAAGATAATAGGGAAACAAAACTCGCTTACACTCAGGAAATAAATGACCGTAGACCCCGAGGTAGACCAAGAAGACGGTGGAGAGATAATATATATATATACAGACCTACAAGCACTTGGAATCAACGACTGGCAAGAGAAGGTCCACCAGAGAGACGAATGGAGACGGATTGTATCTGCAGCTAAAGAACCTCAATGGCTCGGAACGCTGAAGAAGAAGAAGAAGAAGTTATTCATGCTTTAAATGGTTTAGAAAATGTCATTTCTTCAAACACTCAGAAGAAGCTTTATTTACGTTCAAGAGAGCGCCCAACGGAAAAGTGAGCTGACATGCTTAACTATCAAGCTGAACATGTGGAAAAAAG
>JACEFZ010021390.1:10000-13479 GCA_014155875.1 Cepaea nemoralis
CTGATCGGATCATCTAAGCAGTATGCTCACAAATGAATATATTTAAGTTTGGTTCTCAAACAAGTAGAATAAAGAAGGTAAAACTAGAGGATACTCAAAACAACATAAACATTCTAGTTATTCCATCGTTGAAGTACACTTGTTCGTGCTGCGAGGAGATGTCATCTTTTGGAAGTGACAGTATCCAATACCGGGCGGGTAACTATAGTTTTATACGTTTATGTTGTCTAGTATGTCATCTAGTCTCTACGTCTTTATTCTACGTCTGTTAGCAACAAACATCTGAATTTATATATGAGTTATTTTAGTGGCTTCGCAGGGGTTCCCGAGTGATACCTCTCCGTATTAAACTAATCAGTGTACAGCGACCGTGTAAGTTTCATGTTTAACGAGGAGCCTCCTTCTCGCATATTTGGTGTCCTGTTCTTTCTAGCCACGCACATCTTCATTCCGCTCACCTGCATTATGTCTATTGAAGCCAATTCATTCGTGTGAACCTACTCACGCCCGTCTTCAATCCGGACTAAGGACGTTCATCATGTTGGTTCGATGCATTCACTGACTTTGTGGAAGCACGGTCATTTCGTACTTAATGGCTATAATAGTATAGGACAGACACATTGAAACAGCAGTAGTCATAAAAGTCATATAAACTCCGCCAGGGAGCAAACACGGCAGGGGGCTTCCGATCGTCAGAAGCATTACCCCCTTCCCCAAGTATTTCGGACATTTAACACTCTTAATACTGTCTGATGGCAGTCCCGTCAGGTCATGACTCCACGCGTGTTTCCCCTGCCGTGGAGACGTTTGGTCACTTTAGTTATCCCTGTTGTTATGCTTGTCCCTTCGCTGTTACCACGTCCACTCTAAAGCCCTCCCTTCCTCGGTGAGGAGAGTCCGTGCAGCCTTTGCTTGGCCCTTAGAACGTGTGGTCCTGGGGAGCCAGCTTCATCTTCCGCCACCCCCACTGTCACCTCCATTCGTCTCCGTTGCCGTGTTCCTTCCTCGTGACTCGTTCACGGCGCCGCAAACTACTAGGAAGCAGGTTCTTCCTTTCCGTTTCTGGACCCACCTCTTGGTCTCTGACTGACGTATACCATTTAGTACTTAATGGCTATAATAGCGTAAGACAGACACACAGAAACAACAGTAACATATGCCATTTAGTACTGAATGGCTATACTATTGTAAGACAGACAAATGGAAACAGCCGTAACCTATAGCATTTAGTAGTTAATGGCTATAATAGCGTAAGGCAGACAAATAGAAACATCATTAACATATACCATTTAGTATTCGCCACTTAGTTATACACGTTCTTACCAATTCTGCCATGTGGACCTACGAGTCTAGGGTTCGAAATCAGTTGATGCAATCTGGAAGCAGACCGCTTTTATTGGATTCGATGGTATGTGGTTTCTGACGTTCAGAAAGTAATAGCAAACTTTTTTTCTTTTTTTTTCCGCATATCCTTTACAGGACATCGCTGTCAACATCAGCATCTTTCAACTGTATTTTCTTCTTTGCCATGTGCCTTTATATGGACACAGTAAACCGACTTTGACGTCCCTGTGTCCTTTAAAAGGCGCATTATAAACAGTGGTATATTTGATACATTTCTGCTACCTTCCGCAATTGTAAGTGACGATAAATTGAAAATTCACTCACCCGGAAAATTTCCCTTTCGGCATTGTAAGGCACAGGTTTGCATCCATTGATTTTTGTGAGACAACGAGTTTTAAGCGAGTGTTAAGTAGTTTGTTTTGGTTTTTCACAAAAGGCAACGTTTTCGAGTATGCGGTCTCGTAGACTTACATGTCTCATGCTTCAGGAGCTAAATAAGACAAATACCATTGCCCTGGGTACGCCAGTTATATAGACCATACTGGGCAGAAGAGACACGGACAAGGTCTGCTAGTGAAGGAAAGAGTGAAGCATGTGGTATTCGATTTGAGCCAGTGGAATCACAGTGCAAGAGAGGTCCAGGGTATACAAATGGAGATTGGTGGGCTTAAGTTGGAACATCATAATGTATATGCCGCAGCGGACTGTTTTGTCAGAAAGGAACACTGGGACTGGCTTAAGGAACTGGAGGATTTACCAGGTGATAGGCTACTCATATGTGGAGACTTCAATGCGAGGAACAGAGACTTGGACAGTAGTGGAGAAAACCGACAGAGAATTGCCCTTGCGGATGCCATGGTGGACTCCAATGTGGTCTGCATAAATGATGGTAGGCCGACTAGAATGGCAATGAGGTCTGGCGATGCAGACACAGCTTTTGACTTGGCACTTGTCTCCCAGTCATCAGTTCTTGATGTAACGTGAACTGTTTTGAATGACCATGGGAGTGATCACATGCCATGCTCAGTCCTGATCTCTAAACTCAGGAAAAGTTAAGGCTGGGAGAGCGCGCAAGACCTTCCGGTATGAGTGGACCGATTGCCTTCTTGGACGCCTCAGACTGGGGGCATGCAACAGGACTGGTTAAAACTCATTTTTTTGCAGTCCCCCATGGTGGACCCCATAAGTAGGACCATGCTTGGAAAGCAAAGAGAGCTGCATTGAAGCAGCCAAGGAAAGTGCGACAGATACCACGAAGCTCACGAGAGGAAGTGAACACAGCGGAAAATATCAAGAAAGATAAGGTGGAGGTTTTCAAGCGCTGTGCTTATCTGTGTCATAGCTTGAAACGGCTATCCATAGATGGATGGATAGCCGTTTCAAGTTAGGGCACAGATAAGCTGAAATTTATACTTTCATGTAGTGTCGATCGTGTAATTTGTTAATCTATTTTTGTTTGTTTGTTCTGTATTGACGAAGGCTTTGGGCCGCAGCGTCCATTGTTTTATGTAGTCGTGCTTTGGTAAAGCTCTCAATCTACTTCTCGTTTTTCAGTGATTCATTCATTGCTTTTCAAGTTTTACCGCAGTTCCCTTTATTCTTGTTTTCCTGTCTTGAGTACAGGGTCCAGGATTCAGACCCATAGAGTAGTGTGCTAGCAACACAAGCTTTATATACTTGAGCTTTTGTACGCTCTGTTAGTCTATTATTTTCCAAACTCTTTTAGCAAGCCTGGAAAATGTTGTGGCTGCCTTTCCAATGCGTCTGGTCGATTTCTGTCTCTAATGAAAGATTATCTGATATTGTCGACCGAAATACACAAACTCGTGGACGACCTTCAATTCGTAATTAGACATTTTGATTGACGGAGGCGCACTAGCATCTTGTTCCATCAGCTCTTTTATTTAGGCTAATGGTGAGCCCAACGTCTTTTCAGGCGGCTGCAACAACGATCTATGAGCCGTTGGAGATCTTCTGCTGTATGAGTAGTCAGTGCTGCATCATCTGCGAAAAGTAGTTCTCTTACGCGATCTTGATCTTATATTGGTCTTTGCCTTGAGTCTTGATGGGTTAAAAAAGTTTGCCATCAGATCTTGTGTGGAGGCACATGCCTTCAGTGGCAGACCCAAAAACCC
>JACEFZ010021391.1:0-20000 GCA_014155875.1 Cepaea nemoralis
AAAAAGGCTATTGTTGGTTGTCTAAATGTTCTTTGACAATGTGGGCAAGAATGCTTGACGTCCTCTGGAGGAAGATTTCCTGCAGTGGTTTTTCTGTCCTGCCTTTTCTTCACAGCTCTTGCAGTCCTGGTTGCCTCACATATGACTGCACCTTTGCGTATTGATGCACGCCACGAATTTCGGTCTCTGGCTGCAGCCTCCCAGGTGTCGTGATGAATTCCAAAAGCATTCATTGAAATTTTCAGGTGTCTTTAAACGTTTCCTCTGGCCACCTTGGGAGCGTTTGCCACAACGCAGTTCGCTGTAAAAAATTCGTTTAGGGAGCCTGTGATCTGGCATGCGAGTCAAGTGACCAGCCCAACGAATCTGATTCTTCATCAGTATAGTGTGGATACTGGGCATGGATGCCCTTTCTAGGACTTCAGTGTCTGGAATCTTGTCTTGCCATTTAATCTTCAGTAGCTTCCTTAGGCAGACTGTGTGGAAGTGGTTTAATTTCCTAGCGTGTCGCTGATAAACAGTCCAGGTTTCACAAGCATATAGCAGTGTGGATAATACAACTGCTTTGTAGACTTTTAGCTTTGTTTGCAGGCTTATTCCAGTTCTGTCCCATACATTCTTGTACAGTCTGCCAAAGGCCGCACTGGCCTTGAGATTCTTGCATTCACTTCGTCATCAATTGTGGCAGCTTGTGACACGGTGCTGCCAAGATAGTGAATTTGTCCACAACACTTAGTCTATGATCATTCACTTTGATATTCGGCACAGTGTGATTACTTCCTGGAGCTGGCTGGTACATAACTACAGTCTTCTCCAAGTTGATATTGAGCCCAAAGTTGGCACAGGCATGTGAGAAAGCTGAAACATTATGTTGCATGTCCGCCTCTGAGTTGGCGTATAGAGCGCAATCATCAGCAAACAGGAGCTCTCTGACGGTGTCGCTGTTAATTTTGGTTTTAGCTTTCAGCCTTCTGAGATTGAATAACTTTCCATCCATACGGTAGTTGATGTCTATTCCAATGTCGTCGTTCTCGAAGGCATTCATCAACATGGCTGAAAACATGAGGCTGAACAGTGTTGGTGCCAGGACATATCCTTGCTTCACTCCATTGGTGACAGGAAAGGGTTCAGACAGTTCACCATTTTCCTGTACTCTTGCCTGCATGCCGTCATGAAATAGCCGCACTATTTGGACAAACTTTCGTGGACAGCCATATTTTGCCATAATCTTCCACAGTCCTTCTCTGCTGACTGTATCAAAAGCCTTGGTAAGGTCAATGAAAGTGGAGAACATTTCGCAGTTCTGTTCCTGACATTTCTCTTGCAGCTGCCTTGCAGCGAAAATCATGTCAACAGTTCCACGTTCTTTTCTGAAGCCACATTGACTCTCAGGAAGAAGACCTTGATCGAGATGGGCTGTGAGGCGATTGAGAAGAATTCTGGCGAGTATCTTCCCTGCAATTGAGGGAAAGGAGATGCCTCGGTGGTTGTCACAGGATTGGCGGTTTCCTTTACGTTTGTAAAGGTGGACTATTGACGCGTCCTTGAAATCTTGTGGCATGTTCATCCATATGTTTGTGAAGACTTGGTGAAGCTGCTCTGTTAGGACCGGCCTACCTGCCTTGTATATCTCTGCTGGGATGGAGTCAGGACCAGGTGCCTTGCCGCTGGAGAGTTGCTGGATGGCTTTGTTTACTTCTACTATGGTTGGCAGGTCATCAAGTGTCTCATTGGTGGGAACTTGAGGAAGGAAGTTGCAGTTAAGATTTTGCTGAAATGCTCTGCCCAGCGTTGAAGGATTTCTTTCTCTTCGGTGACCAATGTTCCCCCATCTGCACTGAGGAGGGGAACTATGCCTGGTGATGTAGGACCATAGACCGCTTTCAGTGAGTCGTAGAAGTTTTTCATATCATGTCTGTCAGCAAAGCCCTGAATTTCATCAGCTTTGCTGCTCAGCCAGGAGTCCTGCATGTGCCGAAGTTTCTGCTGCACTACTCTCTGAATGTTCTTGAAGGCATCTTTTTGAGATGTTGACTTTGGGTCATTCAAATGCGACTTGAGGAAAAGATGTTTCTCGGCCAGCAATTGGTTGATGTCTTCGGAATTTTCATCAAACCAGTCTTTATGCTTTCGGGGGGCTGGACCCAGGATTTCCATAGCAGTGTTGTAAATTATGTCCTTTAGGGCTCTCCATTCTGTTTCTGTATCCTGTTTAGCTGCAGCATTGGGCTTGAGGCGGTCTTCCAGCATATTTTCAAACGACTGCTGCATTTTCTTGCTGTTTAGGCGGGTGACATTTAGCTTTTTTTGCATTTCGCCCCTTGAGGACGCCGTGGTGGCCTGATGTGGATGTTTATTTTCGAGACAATGAGACGATGGTCTGTCCAACATTCGGCACCACACATGGATTTTGTCACTCGAACGTCTTGTCTGTCACTCCTCCTGAAGATGACATAGTCAATGAGGTGCCAGTGTTTCGAGCGAGGGTGCATCCACGATGTCCTATTTTTCATGGGGAGACGGAAAATTGTGTTCGTAATCAGTAGATCATGTTCGGCACATGTCTGAAGGAGGCGGAGTCCATTGCTGATACAATTTCCGACTCCATGCTTTCCAATAATGCCACTCCAAGAGGTGGTGTCCGTGCCTACTCTGGCATTGAAATCCCCAAGGAGTATAAGTTTGTCTCCTTTGGGAACAGATGTTAATACATTGTGCAGGTCCTCATAGAACTTGTTCTTGGCATCATCTTCGTTGGTCATAGTTGGTGCGTAGACACTCACAATGGTTGCATGCTTCCTTCCATTCAGCAGGGGCAACTTCATGGTCAACCAACAGGAAGGCGGACACAGGACACTAAAGACACTTTAGGCATGAACACGCATTAAGCAGGAGAACAAGCAACAGATAGTGGGCCTTTCCGTGAGTGACGTTCTCCATAGAACTTGCTGGACGATAGTAATATGATATGTGTTTCAAAGTTTATAAGCGGGCGCGTTAGCTTATTTGGTAGGCAGCTACTCTCATAATGCCATTAGCGCCTTCGGACGAGGGTTCGACGCCTACGCTCGTCGTCTCGTTAAGTGAGGGAGGCCGAGCTTTCAGGGCTACACAAACTGTTGTGACCTGATCACATCAGCCTCCTCTGTGGCGAAGGTGTTAGGGGAGTGGGGGGGGGGGATGGTGTGGCAATTTGTAGTCCCTCATACTGCGTTCGAAAAACAGCTGTGGGCGATTTAGCAGCACACCGCCTTACGTTGATTTTCATACAAGTGTATTAGTGTCGGCCTTTCAGAAGGCAATGACTAAGTAATGAACTTACACTTGCCAAGAAATAACAAACAGTTAAACAGAAGGGGTTGACTGCGACGTCCTATAAAGGATATGAGACTAACTAACTTATCACATGACATATCCATTTCAGGTTCCTACTACAGGATATATTAAGAAGACTGTGTTTTCATGATATTTCGATATTCTTTCATTTAATCCGTAGGATTGTTGCTACGTTTGAGGAAACCACAGACGTTACCTCTACATTTCTTGTCAACAGACATCTTAACAGACATTACCCCTAGATTTCTTGTCAACGAACATCTTATCAGATGTTACCTCTAAATTTCTTGTCAACGAACATCTTATCAGATGTTACCTCTAAATTTCTTGTCAACAAACATCTTGACAAACATTATCCTTGATTTCTTGTCAACGAACATCGTATCAGAAATTACCCCTAGATTTCTTGTCAACAGCCATCTTGTTAGACATTACCTCTATATTTCTTGTCAACGAACATCTTGACAAACATTATCCTAGATTTCTTGTCAACGATCATCGTATCAGACATTACCTCTATATTTCTTGTCAACGAATATCTTCACAGACCTTACCTCTAGATTTCTTGTCAACAGACATCTTGACTGCTGCAAAACCACATCCTCGTCCCAAGAACAGCAGCAGGGCAGTACTAATTGCTAACATCCGAAAACTTACTAGCTCCATGGTTGCGAGCGCTGTGACATCAATGTGTTTCTTGGCTTGTCCTTGTGGTGCATATTGTTAACTGTATGGCTATATATAGTCAGCGCAACCTCACGCCGTAAGCATATAATATACACATACATAACAGTATATCTGCACTGTTAGTTGAACTAGAATGCAACTGATAATCTGAGCGCCACAAAATATATCTAGATTAAGTTAGAGTCAAACTAGCAATTATGTCATTCTCTGGGGAAGATTTGAGGTCTCTCAAATACGCCCAGAAATATCTGTAGGTGGGGAATACATGTGTCAACTGAAGTACACCCAGAAATATCTACACGTGGGAAATACACGTGTGTCAATTGAAATAGACCCAGAAAAATATAGACGGGGAATACATGTGTCAACTGAAATAGACCCAGAAATATCTATAGATGAGGAATTCATGTGTCAGCTAAAACACACCCAGAAATATCTACAGATAGGGAATACATGTGTCAACTAAGATACCCAGAAATATCTCCGATGGGGAATACATGTGTCAACTTAAATACTCCCAGAAATATCTACGCATGGACGTTACATGTGTTCACTGAAATACACCCATAAATATCTACAGATAGGGAATACATGTGTGATCTGAAATATACCCAGAAATATCTACAGATAGGCGTTACACGTGTCAAGTGAAATACACCCAGAAATATCTACAGATATGCAATACATGTGTCAACTGAAATGCACCCAGAAATATCTACAGATGTAGAATACATGTGTCAACTGAAATACATCCAGCAATATCTACAGATGTGGAATACATGTTTCAACTGAACTACATCCAGAAATATCTACAGATGTGGAAAACATGTGTCAACTGAAATACATCCTCAAATATCTACATATGTGGAATACACGTGTCAGCTGAAATACATCCAGAAATATCTAGAGGTGGGCGTTACGTGTGTCAGCTGAAATACACCCAGAAATATCTACAGATGGGGAATACTGGTGGCCACTGAAATCAACATCATCAGCATCACCAAGAACCAATATAACAGTAATCGGGACATTCCCACACGAGTTCCGTCCTCATCTTCAACAACCAGCAATGAGTCCCAATACTAATGGTACCAGTTGAAATCTGATTATGAGGCCTTTCCTAGGAGAACCAGAATAGGCCAGATAGGCAACTCCAGTTTACTTATTGTTTGGTGATATTTATAGCAAAGTTATATAATCAACACGTCGTTTGCTGATGTGACGCCTTGCTGTGATCCCACTGTCTAATAAATCTTTATACTGCCATGGCATCTGGCACATTTAGAAATCAGTAAAGTCATTTGATTGCCGAAGCTTCTAATGACTTTTCAAACTTTGTGTTACTGTTTGTCTGGCGATTGTTTTTTTTTCCCGTTCGCTTTGAACTCTAACGTAGTCGATACACTTGCTACTACTACTAAGAGTTGTTACTGGTGTAGGCGTTCACTGCTCTCCACAAATCTCGGTCTTCAGTTTTCTGGATCATCTTTGCTGATGATATTCCTCCATGCCACCGTCTCAGTCCATCCAGCATAACTTCTCTTGGTCTGTATCTGCCTCTCTTCCCCTCGATCTTTCCAGTTGTCACGATGTTCTCCAATGCCTTTCTTCTCATCACTTGACCAAAGAAAGCTGTTTGTCTCTTTCTTATTGTTGAATATAATATTCTACTCTCATTAGCCTCTTTCAGGCAATCATCGTTTGTTACTCTGCCAGTCTAAGGAATTTGCAACATTCGTCTTGGGAAGGACATCTCAGTTGCTTCCAATTTCTTCCAAATGTGTTCATTCATATTCCAAGATTCACTGCCATACAACAAAACTGGTTCTATATTGCATTTAAGCACTCTCTTTCTGATATTCACTGAAATTGCATAAGATACTCTTTAATTTCTAGAAATCAGCTTTTGCTTGCTATTTTCTGCTCTTAATCTCTGTTGTACATCTTCCATCTGATGTCATAAATGCCCCTAGGTATTTAAAAGTATCCACTTGGTTAAGAATTGCCCCTTCTATTTCCTTTTCACATTTGTGTGTCACCATTTTCTTTGATATAGCCATTGTTACTGTTTTCTTGATATTCAATTAGAGTTTCTCTACACTGTGTATCACTACACTGTCCAACAATTGTTGTAGATCGTTTGCATTATCCGCCATCAACACTGTGTCATCTGCATGGCATATGTTTTTTATATTATAACCTCCGATTAGTATTCCTGGCTTCTCTGTGGTCTCTCTCATTATCACTTCTCTATATATGGAAAAGAGATCCGGTGAAATACACCCAGAAATATGGAAAGGTGGTGAACACTAGAGGCCACAAAAATACACCAAGAAATATGAATAGCTGGGAAACCCTAGAGATAACTCAAATACACCGAAAAAGGAACTCACAATTATTGATGCGTGCCCATAGATGACATGGAAAATTAAAAAAATAACCATCAGTATATACATCAAACAATAGAAACAATGTGATCGCAACATACTCGCCTGGTTAAACCGTATCCAACAACACACGTTGTGTTCATTACGGATTCAAAGAGTATGCTTAGTAATGTGGAGAAAGGAATGTTTCGTGTGGAATGGCTCTCGTCGCTTCAGAGGTCACACATTGTGAGGATTGTATGGATATTTTGCCCTCACCATGCGGGGGTACGGGGGAATGAACAGGCTGATAGGCCAGCAGGGAATGCACCTCTTGGTGGTAGTTTGCCTATGGACAAGGGGGAGGTGGTCGTGCGCTTGTGGGACCAGGTGAAGAAGGCGTAGGAACAGATTGAGAACCCATATGTGGAAAGAATGAGATTGCGGGGGATCGGCAGGGGTTCTGGAAGAATCTCAAACCTGAGAGGGAAAACCAGGAGAACATTTAATCAGATAACGGTGGGAACGTTTAGTAGTATGACTCTTCGCTGGCTGTTGAACGAGGGGATGGAGCACGTATGGGAATGTCCTGAGTGCAGTGATGTCGGTTCTTAACTCAACTTAACTCAACTAAACCGTATCCACCAAAAGAAGACAACAAGTAAACATTAAGGTGCCGCATTACGTTGTATTAACGTTATGTAATATACAGGGCTGTTACTTCAAGTTAAGCTGACAGTTTTCTTATTCTGAAATACAGCCATTTGTTAAGTCTTCTGACATCTATCGAGGTAGATTTGACACGAGAATATTGGGATAATAGGAATATTAAAGGGTAAGGGTATATAAAGGTAAGAAAGAGTCCGCATGGCCGAAAGGGTACGCGCTTGTTCTTAAAACATCCGGTGTGCTGATGCCGAGATTAGGGATTCAACCCCTACACCGGACAGCTGGACTAAAATGTTGACCTATCGTCCTTGACTTGGGGACGTTTATTACAAGTACCTCTGACGTCGGAGTGGCTTGGCCTGATGGCGATGGACACTGTTAATAGGGAAAGCTAATCCACACGCAAAATTCAGTCCATAACTACTGTAAATAGTGTTATGGACTACGCTTGAGTTCAAAGCGAGCTAGCGCAAAAAAAAAAAATACCGAGAGATACAATGCCTCACTGCTTGAGATCACAGCATAGAGACAGATTTGTATTGGAAACAATAGGCAGCAAGCATGGCAAAGGTCTTGGACATATATGACGATCAGCTACATGCTGTATGGAGTTAGTAGAATAATTCGCCTACTGCAGGTCTGACTGGCTGAGAGGTTTAACGCTTTGAAACATTTTCTTCTGCAGCGGGTAGTAGGATCTGTCCATACACCGGTCATTTGGACTGAGATGTTGTCTTCCCGTTCAGAAAGCAATAGAAAACTAGTGAACGTAATATTGCCCAGTTAATCACTCAACAACCAACTGGAGCTGAATGTGATTGCAACGTCGTGAAAGGGACATGCAACATTCAAAATTGCATGTTTATGTTTATATATTAACATTTTGTTGTCTTGCTTCAAACTCTATTCAGCCTACTAATTAGTTCTTTAAATCTTCTAATTTGCATTATTCAATAGAGGAATGTAAAGTCTGAAGTGACAGAGCTTTGCTATATTGTTTACATGGATACCTATACAACACTATATGATCATAGTCAACCCTTCATATTGTTTGTTTGAACATAACGATACTATACAACACTAACTGATCATAGCCAGTCTGCATTTTGTTGTATTATTTTCATGAACCTCGCAATACATATTCAACACTATCAGACATTTTAACGACTAAATTGTGTTGTCGTATTGTTTTATTGAACCTCACAATACCCGAACAACACTATCAGACAAAAGTAAGCCTCAGTTTTGGACGATCTTAAAATTTAGAGTTATATTCTTACTGTACCAAGGTTTTCAGTTGTTTTATCTCTGTGACAATCAAAACAAGCCCGATATATGAACAATATCTTGTCCTATTGTTTTTACATTTTGAAGATGGGGACACTATCTTGGCCTATCGTGTTTACTTACCCAAGGACAAACGATAGATGTGTAGATATTGATAACGATAACATTGGTGTTTGTCCATCAAGAATGATGATGACTATTCATTTCATCCAGTGGTGTTGAAAATTTGCAGCCGTGGAACCGTCTCCACAATGAAGGTTGAGTGCAATGCATCTCCAACACTGTCTGTCTCTCGCCTTAGTGTACATTCCGTCAGAGTAGTGTTCGTCCATCTCTTGATGTTATCTTCCCACTTGTATCGTTGTCTACCCCTTGCTCGCTTGCTCTCAACCTTACCAGCCAGTATGGTTTTTATTAGCGTGCTATGTCTTTTAACGAGGCCGAAACATTTTACTTGCCTGTTTTTTTTATTTCTTTGATAAACTCTCTTTTCATTTCCAGTTTTTTTTTTTTTTCTAGAACCTCTATATTTGATTGTTTCTCTTTCCATGAAATACGACATATTTTTCTCTATATCCACATCTCAAGGCCATGTATTAGACTTTCTAGTTATTTGTTCTATTAGCTTGTTTGCTTGTGTAGGATGACTGGTAAGGCCTATTTTGGCTCGAAATATTCGTTGACAATTTTGACAAAGAATGCTTGACGTTCCAGGAGGAGCATCTCCTGCAGTGGCTTTTCTGTACAGCCTTTTTTCACGGCTCTTGCAGTTCTGTTTGCTTAACAAGTGACTACACCCTTGCGTAATGATGTACGCCACGAATTTCGGTCTTTTGCACCAGTCTCCAAAGTGTCATGATGAATTTCAAAAGCTTGTAGTGAGATTTTCAGTGTCTTTAAAGCATTTCCTCTGGCCGCTTTGGGAGCTTTTACCACAGCGCAGCTTGCCGCAAAAAAAAAATGTTTAAGGAGCCTATGATCTGGCATGTGAGGCAAGTGACCAGTAATGATAATAACATAACTGACATATGCACAGGTAAAATAAGGCGCATTGGGACATGGTGCTAGATCAACATTGTTATAGACTAGTTGGTACTCGGTGGCTAGTTTGGTCAGCGTCACACAGGTTGCCTACACTCGGTGGGTAGTCTGGTCAGCGTCACACAGGTTGCCTACACTCGGTGGGTAGTCTGGTCAGCGTCACACAGGTTGCCTACACTCGGTGGGTAGTCTGGTCAGCGTCACACAGGTTGCCTACACTCGGTGGGTAGTCTGGTCAGCGTCACACAGGTTGTCTACACTCGGTGGGTAGTCTGGTCAGCGTCACACAGGTTGTCTACACTCGGTGGGTAGTCTGGTCAGCGTCACACAGGTTGTCTACACTCGGTGGGTAGTCTGGTCAGCGTCACACAGGTTGCCTACACTCGCTGGGTAGTTTGGTTAGCGTCACACAGGTTGCCTACACTCGGTGGGTAGTCTGGTCAGCGTCACACAGGTTGCCTACACTCGGTGGGTAGTCTGGTCAGCGTCACACAGGTTGCCTACACTTCTCGAGAGATTTCCTGGTACCCATGTCAGGCCTTGGTCATTTTTTTATTTGAAAATTCCCATCGCGCTGGGGGATTCGAACACTTGAGCACCGAGCCGGCAGGCAAGCGTCCTGGACACTGCGCTATAGATTAGAACCACAAGGGCGGGTAACGTTGAGAGGAGACGAACAAGAGGCAGACAACAGTACAAGTGGGAAGACGAAATATCAAGAGATGGACGACCATTAGTCTTACAGATTGTACAACCAGAGTGAGAAGCACATAAATGTTGGGGATCCAGTGCATCCAACTGTTTTTGTGGTTATAGAATAAGCCTCATGATTGGCTGAATATCCCCTTCATGCCTTGTGTACTATATGGCTGACAATCAATCCCGTGACATTTAGTATTTCCCTTTAATTGAGTAAAAGTGAAAGCGGTCACGTTGGTGAAACGGTGAGGAGGTTACGCTGACAATGGAATGAGCGCGGCCTGACAAAGATTCGGTGAAAGCTCTCGACGTTCACTACTAGAGGCCACCTATTCCCTCGAGCAAACAGGTCTACGAAGTCTGATGGTCCTAACGTGTCACATACTCACAATATTGTCTGTCCTACTATTGGACATGCTTTTTGCGGCTTCGAATTGATAAAATCGACTTAAATACCCAGATCCACCCAGGATAAAATGGAATTGCTTACCCAGATCAATCCATGATAAAATGGACTTGCGTACCCAGATCCACCAAGGACAAAATGGACTTGCGTACCCAGATCCACCCAGGATAAAATGGACTTTGGTACCCAGATCCACCCAGGATAAAATGGACTTGCGTACCCAGATCCACCCAGGATAAAATGGACTTTCCTACCCAGATCCACCCAGGATAAAAAAAGACTTGCGTATCCAGATCTATCCATGATAAAATGGACTTGCGTAACCAGATCCACCCAGGATAAAATGGACTTGCGTACCCAGATCCACCCAGGATAAAATGGACTTGCGTACCCAGATCCACCCAGGATAAAATGGACTTGCGTACCCAGATCAACCCAGGATAAAATGGACATACGTACCCAGCTCAACCCAGGATAAATTCGACTTGCGTACCAAGATCCACCCAGGATAAAATGGACTTGTGTACCCAGATCCACCCAGGATAAAATGAACTTGCGTACCAGATCCACCCAGGATAAAATGGACGTGCGCATCCAGATCCATCCATGATAAAATGGACTTGCGTACCCAGATCCACCAATGATAAAGTTGACTTGCGTACCCAGATTCACCCAGGATAAAATGGACTTGCATACCCAGGTCCATCCAGGATAAAATGGAATTGCGTACCCAGATCAACCCAGGATAAAATCGACTTGCGTACCCAGCTCCACCCATGATAAATTCGACTTGCATACCAAGATCCACCCAGGATTAAATAGATTTGCTTACTCAGAGCCACCCAGAATATAATCGACTTGCGTACCAAGATTCGCCCAGGATAAAATGAACTTGCGTACTCAGCTCCAAACAGGATAAAATGGACTTGTGTACTCAGGTCCACACAGGATAAAATGGACTTGCGCACTCACGTCCACACAGGATACAATGGATTTGCGTATTCAGGTCCACACAGGATAAAATAGACTTGCGTATTCAGGTCCACACAGGAAAAAATGGACTTGCGTACTCAGGTCCACACAGGATAAAATGGACTTGCATACTCAGGTCCACACAGGATAAAATGGACTTGCATACTCAGGTTCACACAGGATAAATGGACTTGCGTACTAAGGTCCAAACAGGATAAAATGGACTTGCGTACTCAGGTCCAACAGGATAAAATGGACTTGTGTACTCAGATCAAGACAGGGTAAAATGGACTTGCGTACTCAGGTCCACACAGGATATAAATGGACTTGCGTATTCAGGTCCACACAGGATAAAATGAACTTGCGTACTCAGGTCCACAAAGGATAAAATGGACTTGCGTACTCAGGTTCAAACAGAATAAAATGGACTTGCGTACTCAGGTCCACACAGGATAAAATGGACTTGCGTACTCAGGTCCACACAGAATAAAATGGACTTGCGTACTAAGGTCCACACAGGATAAAATGGACTTGCGTACTCAGGTCTACACAGGATAAAATGGACTTGAGTACTTAGTTCCAAACAGGATAAAATGGACTTGCGTACTCAGGTCCACACAGGATAAAATGGACTTGCGTACTTAGGTCCACACAGGATAAAATGGACTAGCGTATTTAGGTCCACACAGGATAAAATGGACTTGCGTACTCAGCTCCAAACAGGATAAAATGGACTTGCATACTCAGGTCCACACAGGATAAAATGGACTTGCGTACCAAGATCCACCCAGGATTAAATGGATTTGCGTACCCAGAGCTACCCAGAATAAAATCTACTTGCGTTCCCAGATCCGCCCAGGATAAAATGAACTTGCGCACTTAGCTCCAAACAGGATAAAATGGACTTGCGTACTCAGCTCCAAACAGGATAAAATGGACTTGCGTACTAAGGTCCATCCAGGATAAAATGGACTTGCGTACTCAGGTCCACACAAGATAAAATGGACTTGCGTACTCAGGTCCACACAGGATAAAATTGACTTGCTTAATCAGGTCCACACAGGTAAATGAATACCGGGACATTTCTAGGGAAGTAAAGTCAACCGACGTGAAACTGACCACGCCAGCCACAGAGTGCCAGTCGGTCTATGATCACCATAGTCTAACACCATATGTCTAATGCGCTTTGAGGCGTGTAAAGTTTCCTCTACTTAATAATAATAATAATAATAATAATAATAATAATAATAATAATAGTTATTATCATTATTATTATTATAAATAAAATAAAAGTTATGGACTCTTTTACAAGTCGCGAGTCGTGTATATTGTTCTAGGCGCAATTGTGTATAAACCAATCAGCACTCAGTGGGTGATGTGATTAATATTACACTGTTTGCCTTTACTTGCCGTGACATTTTCTAGCACCTAGTTTATGTTCGGTCGGCCTGAGAGCCCAGGTCAAGCTATTAAAGAAATCCGCTTCAATTTGATTCGAGCATATACTGTGCCGACATGCAAGCCTGCTAGCATGCGATACCTCGGGTTCCTTTAAGTTTCTTTGGAGTTAAAGTGTTCACGGTTACGACTGCTGAACTCGGAGGATCGAGTATGGGAACTGGTCACAATGACCTCAGATAAGGACATTGTCGACGTGAAGATAACAATCACTGTGCAGGAACAAACGACATCCGCATTCAACTTCTGCTGGACAAGGTCGAGCCGTTATTCATTGTCTCTTGTGCACTCACGTCGATTCTGCAGCATAATCTTTCTTCTCTGACTGATGGATTTATTTTTCCCCTCCAGCGATTTTCTGAGCCACTTGTTATAGTCCTTGCCGTGTGGCGTTTGTGATCTTGTCACTCCATTGTTTGCTGCCAGTCATTTCTGATACTGATGTAACTCCATACCACGATGCCAAACTGTCAGCATCCTCTCTCTTGGTCTCCCTTTGAAGCTCTTCCCCTTCATTCCCGTTGTGACGACACACTCCAGTCTTCCCCTTCATTCCCATTGTGACGACACACTTCAGTCTTTCCCTTCATTCCCATTGTGACGACACACTCCAGTCTTCCCCTTCATTCCCGTTGTGACGACATACTCCAGTCTTCCCCGATTTATGACGTGTCCAATGAGTGTGAACTGCCTTCTTCTGTTACGAGTAACCAGTTTTCTTTGTGAGTTAATTTATGTCGAGATAACTTCTTTCCGTGATGCTCTCGTCACTCTTATATAAAATCATATCTCGGCATCCTTCTCAAAGTTACTCACTTGTCTGTTAATTGTCCACACTTTGCTTCCGTACATAATAATTAGCTCATTATAGCTCTAAAGAACGTTTTACTTCTCCCTCGATGGACAAAGATAAATTGCAGAGACTATTCTTCATCTTGTGAAATGCCACCATTGCGTGGGCTATTCTACATTTAGCTTCCTAAGTTACATCATCAATCTGCTGTTATTAAAGTACCCACATACTTAAATACAGGGACTTGTTCAGACTGGTTAAAACATTAACATTGGTATTGCGCTTTCTGGAGTATGTAATTCTGAACCACTACCAGATTATACCAGTTTACATATATTGACAAACGCTTGCTTAGTCACACTACAGTTTTCAATTTTTACCACGTCTAGAATGTTTCCTTGAGCTCTAATTCGCTCTTTTACTTTTCGGAAAGCAATGCCTGTAATGTATTTATTAATCAATTAAAAAGCCCGGGAATAGTCTTCATTGCACCGGGTTTTATCCCATATGAATCGGTCTTTTTGCGCAGGACAGCCTGCCGAAAGCGTCGCACAGAGTATGAACTCTGTAGCTCCAGAGACGACCCCCAGGAGTCTCCGACAAAAATGCACTCGTGAACCGAACGACGTTGACCGGAATCGAATTCATTATCTTCGGAGCGCGAGCCAGGAAGAGAAACCACTTGGCCTCGCAGTCTTCCCTTTCTTAAGCAATTTTATGGGCTGCTGTTACTGTCCAGGAATGGTCACCACTACAATATCAACATAACACAATCACACTATACAGTTTAATATCAGCATCAGGACCAAGTCACGCTATTAATTTAAAAAACAACATCACTCCAAAATCATGTTATGAACTTTAAAACAAACATAACAACAATGTCATGCTATAAAGGTTTGATATCAATCCAGCAAACAAAATCATGCTATGAAATAAAGGTCAACATAAAAAAAAAAAAAATTATCCTGTGAAGTTTAATGTCAGCATTGCTAACTGAGTCACGCTAAAGCGTTTAATAACAACGGGGGTACGGGGTGTCAGGCATTGGTAGCACCTTTGGTAAGGATGACTCTCATGTCCTTTTCAGGACCCATCCCCCACTGGTCCAAGCCTGACACCCAGCTCGTGCCTGTGGATCCTAGTAGCTGTCAGCATGCGACAGCGGCCACCCCCCGGGCAACAGCTGTGAGAGGCTGGCTAAACCAGGCATGGGTAGCCGATTTGGTGTCAAACCAAGCGGTAAACTAGGGTATGCCTATCCAACATGTGAAGACAGGATTCGGCAGACTGCGCGGAAGAAATCATTCCCGATTCAACGGGCAAGACGGCGTTTACCTGCAAAGCGTTGTGGAACGTAATGAGCACGGCAAGGCACGTAGAGCGCCCTGGTCATCCACTGCACCTGTATTCGTCACCAGTCGTCTCGACTTGTCTTGCCACTGGACTCAGATGGACTCGGGCGAGAGAGTGAGGTCGACGAATTGCGCAACTCTTTGGAATTTGGAATGTACGCACCCTACTTGACAGAGACGACGCGTCGGGTCCAGAGAGACGAACAGCACTGATTGGGAGAGAGCTGGGCAGGTACAACATCGATATTGCAGCCTTGAGCGAGACACGACTTGCAGAAGAAGGCCAAATCTGTGAAATAGGTGCCGGCTACACATTTTTCTGGAGTGGAAGGAATAGCGAGGAAAGACGCCAATCCGGTGTGGGATTTGCCATTAAGTTGGCCCTGGTCGGCAAATTAGCTGGATTTCGAAAGGCTATAAACGACAGGCTCATGACCATGAAGTTGCCCCTGCTGAATGGAAGGAAGCATGCAACCATTGTGAATGTCTACGCACCAACTATGACCAACGAAGATGATGTCAAGAACAAGTTCTATAAGGACCTGCACAATGTATTAACATCTGTTCCCAAAGGAGACAAACTTATACTCCTTTGGGGATTTCAATGCCAGTGTAAGCACGGACACCACCTCTTGGAGTGGCATTATTGGAAAGCATGGAGTCGGAAATTGTAACAGCAATGGACTCCTCCTCCTTCAGACATGTGCCCGAACATGATCTTCTGATTACGAACACAATTTTCCGTCTCCCCATGAGAAATAGGACATCGTGGATGCACCCTCGCTCGAAACACTGACACCTCATTGACTATGTCATCGTCAGGAGGAGTGACAGACAAGACGTTCGAGTGACAAAATCCATGTGTGGTGCCGAATGTTGGACAGACCATCGTCTCATTGTCTCGAAAATAAACATTCACATCAGTCTTTTGAAAATATGCTGGAAGACCGCCTCAAGCCCAATGCTGCAGCTAAACAGGATACAGAAACAGAATGGAGAGCCATAAAGGACATAATTTACAACACTGCTATGGAAATCCTGGGTCCAGCCCCCCGAAAGCATAAAGACTGGTTTGATGAAAATTCCGAAGACATCAACTAATTGCTGGCCGAGAAACATCTTCTCCTCAAGGCACGTTTGAATGACCCAAAGTCAACATAAAAAAGATGCCTTCAAGAACATTCAGAGAGTAGTGCAGCAGAAACTTCGGCACATGCGGGACTCCTGGCTGCGCAGCAAAGCTGATTAAATTCAGGGCTTTGCTGACAGACATGATATGAAAAACTTCTACGACTCACTGAAAGCGGTCTATGGTCCTACATCACCAGGCATATTTCCCCTCCTCAGTGCAGATGGGGGAACATTGGTCACCGATAAGAAAGAAATCCTTCAACGCTGGGCAGAGCATTTCAGCAACATCTTAAATGCAACTTCTTTCTTCGATGATGAAACCATCAACTGCCTTCCTCAAGTTCCCACCAATGAGACACTTGATGACCTGCCAACCATAGTGGAAGTAAACAAAGCCATCCAGCAACTCTCCAGCGGCAAGGCATCTGGTCCTGACTCCATCCCAGCAGAGATATACAAGGCAGGTGGGCCGGTCCTTACAGAGCAGCTTCACCAAGTCTTTACAAACATATGGATGAACGAGACCATGCCACAAGATGTCAAGGACGCGTCAATAGTCCACCTTTACAAACGTAAAGGAAACCGCCAATCCTGTGATAACCACCGAGGCATCTCCTTGCTTTCAATTGCAGGGAAGATACTCGCCAGAATTCTTCTCAATCGCCTCACGGCCCATCTCGATCAAGGTCTTCTTCCTGAGAGTCAATGTGGCTTCAGAAAAGAACGTGGAACTGTTGACATGATTTTCGCTGCAAGGCAGCTGCAAGAGAAATGTCAGGAACAGTACTGCGAAATGTTCTCCGCTTTCATTGACCTTACCAAGGCTTTTGATACAGTCAGCAGAGAAGGACTGTGGAAGATTATGGCAAAATATGGCTGTCCACGAAAGTTTGTCCAAATAGTGCGGCTATTTCATGATGGCATGCGGGCAAGAGTACAAGAAAATGGTGAACTGTCTGAACCCTTTCCTGTCACTAATGAAGTGAAGCAAGGATGTGCCCTGGCACCAACACTGTTCAGCCTCATGTTTTCAGCCATGCTGATGAATGCCTTCGAGAACGACGACATTGGAATAGACATCAACTACCGTATGGATGGAAAGTTATTCAATCTCAGAAGGCTAAAAGCTAAAACCAAAATTAACAGCGACATCGTCAGAGAGCTCCTGTTTGCTGATGATTGCGCTCTATACGCCAACTCAGAGGCGGACATGCAACATAATGTTTCAGCTTTCTCACATGCCTGTGCCAACTTTGGGCTCAATATCAACTTGGAGAAGACTGTAGTTATGTGCCAGGCAGCTCCAGGGAATAAACACACTGTGCCGAATATTAAAGTGAATGATCATAGACTAAGTGTTGTGGACAAATTCACCTTCCTGGCAGCACTGTGTCACAAGCTGCCACAATTGATGACGAAGTGAATGCAAGAATCTCCAAGGCCAGTGCAGCCTTTGGCAGACTGTACAAGAATGTATGGGACAGAACTGGCATAAGCCTGCAAACAAAGCTAAAAGTTTACAAAGCAGTTGTATTATCCACACTGCTATATGCTTGTGAAACCTGGACTGTCTATCAGCGACACGCTAGGAAATTAAACCACTTCCACACAGTCTGCCTAAGGAAGCTACTGAAGATTATATGGCAAGACAAGATTCCAGTCACTGAAGTCCTAGAAAGAGCGTCCATGCCCAGTATCCACACTACACTGATGAAGAATCAGATTCGCTGGGCTGGTCACTTGACTCGCATGCCAGATCACAGGCTCCCTAAACGAATTTTTTACAGCGAACTGCGTTGTGGTAAACGCTCCCAAGGTGGCCAGAGGAAACGCTTTAAAGACACTCTGAAAATCTCACTGAATGCTTTGGAATTCATCATGACACCTGGGAGGCTGCAGCCAGAGACCGAAATTTGTGGCGTGCATCATTACGCAAGGGTGCAGTCATATGTGAGGCAACCAAGGACTGCAAGAGCTGTGGAAGAAAAGGCAGGACAGAAAACCACTGCAGGAAATCCTCCTCCAGAAACGTCCGAGCATTCTTTGCCCACATTGTCAAAGACATTTCGAGCCAAAATAGGCCTTATCAGCCATCTTAGAACCCACGGCTCCATACCTTCAACCCCACTGGATGAATGAATGGTCATCATCATTCTTGATGGACAAACAACAATAACAACATCATGGCCAAGTCATGCTAAAACGTTTAATAACAACACAATGACAATGTAATACTATGAAGTGTTCATATGCATTTTATTGGCTTATACACTACCAGTTCATAACAGAAATAGTGCATATGATGCAGAGAAACCAAGGACAGATAGGACAACACCTCCACGAGTAGTTAACATAATGGACAATATTGAAAACACACATTTAACAAATTTGCAGTTCGTAACAATTCTTCTTCTTCTTCCTTTTGATGATGATGATGATGTTGTTGTTGTTGTTGTTCTTCTACTTCTTCTTCTTCTTCTTGTTCTTCTTGTTCTTGTTCTTCTTCTTCTTCTTCTTCTTCTTCTTCTTCTTCTTCTTCTTCCATCTCTCATTGAAACATAGGCCTTAAACAAAGTGTAATCAAGGTCTTTGTAGATTTGCTCATGGTCTGTTTAATTTTGCAGCTAAATATTCTACGGGGTGTGGCCAATACTCCCGAGTCGCCTTTTATGGCATGCATGACAGGTTACAGTTCTGTACGGCCCTTATTGACTCCGATAACACAGTGGAAAAATTGCAAAAGTACATCAAAACCGATATATTAACTGATTCAGTGCCAATAAAAAGTGGATTTGAACTAATCATGGTGACAATGTAAAAGAACAATTAATTAATTAATGTAAATTTCCGTTCACTAAGCATTGAAATTGCGGAGGATACCAAGAAGCAAAACAAATAACACGATGACCCTAGTGTGGGGATATATCGGCCTTCTGTCCAAGTGGGAGGTCACATTTGGCGATATATTACCCTTCGGCATTGAGTCAGTTAAAATACGTTCACACGTAAACACACGTTCAATAATCTCATCTTCCAAGTGTTTATATACATAGTCGTGTTGTTCTAATACCTTTAGTCGGTATTTTAAATCTAATCGTATAAACTTGTTATGTGTGTATTCCTACATTTATTTGTTTAAGATAACATTTTTGGCCAAGCACAAATGAAATAGATCAAGGTAACCAGATAGACAGACATCCCATAGTTCGCCGAATAATTTGATATCACCTAATCAGCAGGAGCATTAGTTACACACAAAGATACAATGTAAGCTTCAATATGTATATTGCCTAGTGTGTTGACAGAACCAATGGAATATACACTTTCTTACAAAAAAGTATGATCTAAATGGAGCTCACACTGTGCCAGTGTTTCCAATGAAAACCAGAGTAGGTGACCTGGCATTGGGATTACTAATGCGCAGGAGCTTTTTCCATCGGCATAGAGATTTAAAAGACAGTACGAAGTAGACTATCTATGAGAACACTTTTGGGGACCACTCAGTACCCAGTACCACGAGTACAGATATGTACATGGATCAGGGGTGTTTCAATTCTATATGATTTTAATAAAATGCAGAAGTGAACTGCTGTTTTGAACATGAGCCAACCACACTATACTGCACGACTATGTACTGGTCTGCACAGAAGGTTCAGCAGCAAATGGTGTAAGGATTTGGCGTGCTGACATATTACCATACATCCAGACGACCGTCTTGAGACAAGGTATTTTCCCACTAGCAAATTATGTTCCAACTATAGAATGAGGTTCCAGCCATAGAGCAAGGTGCATATATGTAT